>SMSR01015711.1:12041-43393 GCA_019453355.1 Ceratina japonica | reverse complement strand
CTTGTGTACAGATTTTTGCTCGGAACTCGAGGAAGTTTACGAGCAGCTGGCGAAATGGTTGGAGGATCCCATAAACGCGGACGAGTCGCGCGAGTTGGACGCGAGGGACAAGGCGGTGGTTCAGTTCGCGGGCTCGTTGTTGAAGAGAGCGCTCAGCGAATCGTTCGCGGGCGTACCGGTCCAAGAGGGCGAACCGCAACCGTTCATTGATCCCACCGACGTGAATCAGAGCCACAAATTGGCTCTCGCCGTGCGGAGCTTGAGTCTAGAGTTGGCCCGTCAGAAAAGTAGGAGACAGCAATCAGTAAGGAACAAGACGTTTTCGTTTTTTTTTCGAAATAAAAACTTGTTTGATTCGACGTCGACAATACGATTCCACTCTGAGATCTTTTCATTTTACTTTTCGATTACCGACGATGAATGAGAGACAAACTGAAGACTGCTATCTTTCGACAATCTCTCGCGCATAGCCTAAAGCTCATCCAGCTCGTTACGCTGTACAGGTGTCTGTATCCGAAGACGTAGAACGTTACGAGGACGCTTTGAGCTATCATACGGTAACGAGCGAGGTAAAGGATATCCAACGTAGAAAGCTTAAGATGATAACGTTTACCTCTGAAATTTTACAAACACTGGTCGAAGACGAGACCACCGTACATTTATCTGATCCTACGAAAGCGGTAACCGACGTAAAAGATAATAAACTTGCAGAACAATTCGAGTCCCGTGTAACACTCGACGTGAGCAAACTTGTCTTGACTGTGTTTCATGTATATGTGATGCATGTATATGGTGGTATCGAAGATTAATTATCGACTACAACGTTAACGACAACTATTGTTGTCAAGCCTAATTGCTTGCTCGTTGCATGACAGATTGAAATATCGAGCTTGAAGTATTTTACGACTGCACTCCCAGTGGCTAACGATTTGTCTCTCATTCTATCTGAAAACATCTTAACTTTTAACGCTTTCTACAGTAACAAGATTTGATCGTTTCTTTTGTACTTATACTACCGCGAGATTATTTATATTTATGACGGTGTTTCTTGTCACAAACCACTGTTTAGATACCTAGAGACAATAGTCCACAAACCAGTGGGATGTTGCCCATAGCTACGGGTAATTGGGGATGCGGATCTCGGTTGAAGGGAGATCCACAGTTGAAGCTCGTTATTCAATGGCTCGCCGCTTCTCTGGCGGGAGTACCAAAGTTGATTTACTTCACGGCAGGGAACGCCAAATTGTCGAAGGTAGCGAATGAATGATAACGCACGCTATACTCTACTGCTTTGTACACGATTCTAATTTTCAATGTGGCCCCTTTAGTTGGACACTGTGTGTAGAGTGCTAGTGGACAGACACTGGTCGGTTGGCGACTTGGTCGCGGCGACCTTGAGATTCGCTTTGCGAACCATCGAGGAGAGAACGGAAGGAAGGAACACTCTGTTCGAGGAGATAATCGGTATGGACAAGCCGAGTCCTTAACCTGACGTAATGCTGTCCGTGCTGGTAGACATTCTGGCTACCGTGATCGAAGACAGCCGATTCGATACTTGAATACGAAGAGTACAACAACGCGCGATCCTTCATGTTTCGTGTAATTCGTGAAAGTATTATTCAACGGAACGAACAGTCGGTTTTTTTAAATTTATACGAATCAAAAAAAGACGTGGATTTTTATACTCGAGTATCTCATATCAATGTAATATCAAACGTCGCACAACTGAACGTACAAAAGATTACCCGAGACCCGGGGTACGCGTACAGGTGATATCAAAAATTGTTATTGCATCGCACGAGAGGGGAGGTCTGACGACATTTGCCATAATGGAATTCTTCAAAGTTTAAAATGGATCTAGTCACGAAGAGAGTCAATCCTGTTTTACGTTTACATAAAGTACGTAACTGCGTATAGTTGTTACTGCAATAAGCGATGAGGCACAATATATATAATACTATATTTTGTACAGTATAATATTTCCAAGTAATTATAATATCAATGCAAAGTACGTACGTGTAATAATCGCATAGATTTTTAGAAAGATTTTTAGTCGTATTTTATAGGCCGCCTTTTTATATTGAATATAATTTATATACGAAACAGATTCTATAAACGATACAAATCAAATATAAGGAGAAAGTAACGTGGCCTCTGAAAATAAAAATATATATACATATATGTATACATATATACATATGTATACCCACTACGAGAAGTCTTCCAAAAAAAAAACCGACGACAAAAGAGAAAACGTAATAATAATATATCGTATCGACCGCTCGTGTATCTGTTCCTCGGTGTACGTTTTCTTTCGAACAATATTACTGTAGTGTAGAGTTACTAGTAGTGTAGAACGTGTCGAAAAATTATTTGTGTGTATGTCGCGTGTATGAAGAAAGTACAAGTACGAAAGTATATGAACCACCATACATGCATCAATAAATTTACGCGATAGCTATATACGTACATGTATATACAACTCGATTGTTTGTGTGTCGAAATGAAATATATCAAGGTTCACTTCGCTTTTATATTTAATTTTAAGGCTTACAATATTCTGTATCACTAAGACTTACAATATGAATTCCTCTAATACCAGGAGCAATTATTATTATAATTTACGGTGTAAAAAGAAGAGTATCGTAAACAATAATTATTAATGAATTCTATTACCTTATCACAAAAAGAGACTTCGGAGGCGACGACCGACACCTTGCCTATCGTACAAAATATTGAACTTGTTAACGAACTGATTAATGTTGTTACAACCTTTCGTTATGATTCCGAGATAGGTCATCAAACCGAAATCGTTGCATTGCTGGAAATGTAAAATAAAACACGTTAAGCCTGCGGATACAGTTATTTCCATGGGTATAGAATAGGATATACTTACGTTATAAAAGTCGGCTTTGAACTTTGGATTATTTAAAACTGGCAATCTGTGTCCCAGAGAACAGGCCGCTCTCAGAACTTCGTGGTTCCCTTTCAGTTCTCCGTTCTGTACAGCTTGCACGTACTTCAGAACTAATTTCACTCTCGAGTGGAGCATTTTTATCGCACTGTGTTGCGCAGTAAGATGTTCCGCGACTAGAACAAGAGATCCCACAATTGAAACATTCCATCCTCATTCATCTGAATCGTTAATTACCTAACGAACTCTCCCCTTGATCATTGCTACACATTCTAGCTACGTGATCTACTCCAATTCTTTCTGCCTCCTCCGTGGCCAAGGTGTAGGTCAACGGAACAAAGAGCATCGTTGCCTCTCCATTGACCAGATCAATCACTGATTCGTACATAGAAACAGAGAGTTGCTGTAAAGAAGAAACATCTGATTAAATAGGTTATACATTTACATGTAACCGGTAGTAACAACAGTTCATACATCAGTATTTTTCGGTCTTGGATCGAGCTTCAACAGTACGGGGCTTTCGTTGATCTCACAAAGCTGTTTGTGTACTGCTATGTCTCTGTCGTTGGGCATGTCTCCCGTAGTGTACCAGCCGAGGAAATCCATATCACTGAACACTTGTTTAAACTGTTCCTCCTTGGTATTGTAATAATCTCTGTCAATTATAATATCGTCTTTGATGCAGGTGAACAACAATTCAAACGAATTCATGATTTCTATATTGCGGCCTTTCTGTTTGCCAATAAGTGCTCCATAAACTGTAGGAATAAACAAACTGTGAAAACGACTGCTAACGTAAGGGACAAACGTGACACGGTGTTAAATGCATACCTAATTGATCTGATCCTTCCTGAGCACGAAGTCTGGTCCAGTGTTCGCTAACGTTCATTATAACTAAGGGATGGAGGCTGATCGAGACGGAGCCGACGGTACCCGAAGATGCCATCACTTTGATAGCACTAGGAGGATTTGCCGATGAGGTGCCACTGGTTTTACCACTGTTCTCGTCGTCGACTTCCATCGGTGTGTCAGTCGGAACCGCTACATTGCTTTCATCAACCTCCATGCCGTTTAATTTCAGATCTTCGTTTCTATTATATATATATATAACGAGTGTTGAATTATTAATTTATCGACCTAGCACTTGCCCAGATCGATTCTCTCGTTGTATCCTACTACTGTACCGTATCAGAGAATTAAACTTGCAGTTCCAATCGAATTGTCAGTGTTTGATTCGGACAGTCTAATCTAAAGCTGTCTAAAGCTAAAGGCATTGAGAATTCTAAAGTAGCGGTGGGGGTGACACTGTGCTGCTGCCAGATACTACACGAAAAATGCACTAGAAGACTGACTAGAAGAAAAGAATCCCTGCGGTCGGGCTTTATCTTGGGATTTATTATAAATCTATTTTAGTAATTACGACTGAAATATTCGAGGTAATAATTTCAAGTTTCGAACAGTTTTATGGTACATATAGTACACTACAATTCCCTCGATACTGTCCGCCTAAAATCCGCAACTGCATGTCCGTTACTCTTTTGTTCAAGACTACTATATGCCTGTGTGGAGCGCGCGTCCCGAATCCCGAAGTCTGAAGCTGGTGCTGGTGACTGGTGTGGTGTGGTGTGTGGTGATGAACGAAGTGAACGTAAATCCACGTAAATCGTGTGTGTTTCCGATGTAGATGCACACAGTAAAGCTCAGTAAAATGTTACGTTGCAATTTAACATTTATTTATAATCGTTTAGAATAAATGAGACTAACGAGTAAAGTTGTTACATAGTATTAAATCATCGGTATAGGATTTGCGACGAGCTTAAGTAAGTGTACGTATGTATTGACGATACGATTGACGAGGAAACGTTTTAGGTTAAACGGAATGGATCTCGATTGAATACAGGGCGCAGTTGATTAGAATTGTCAAAAGATTTTCACCGTTTCGTATCGAAACGTGTAGGAAGATTTGGGACTTGGGACCGGAAATATTTCTTTCGTTTCGGCTGACACGTTATTCTTCGCCGCTGCGTTTCTTCTTGTTTCAATTGTATCTCGAAAAACTCGATAGTACAAGACAAATCAACTGTACTCTAATTAAATTCGTATGTGACAGCAGTTACAGAAATACCGCCAGTGATCGGACTAAGATTCTCATTTTAATATTCAAGGACAAACGGGCATTATGCAGGATTAATGATATTGGACACTTTCGCATAGATTATATTGTTAATATCCCAGTACAATGGAAAAGATAATAGGAACTCATCAGCTCAGAGGAATGCTGAAAGGTTTCCCAAAAAATATCAAGTTTTGCTTCGCGTATGGATCGGCTGCTTTTAAACAATTAACCAACCTGTCTAATAACATGGTGGACCTCGTTTTCGTTGTTCGCAACGTGAACCAGTGGCACGCCGAAAATTTAGAGCTCAATCCCAAACACTACGCCAATCCGATGAGATTCTTTGGACACAGGGTCATTACTAATTTACAAGAAAATTGGGGTGCTAAAATATATTACAATACGTTAGTTAAAATGACCGACGGGCACCTTATCAAGTACGGGATAGTTTCCGAGGTTTCGCTGATAGAAGATTTGTTAGACTGGAACGATCTTTACTTAGCGGGAAGATTGCACAAGCCGGTTAAAGTATTGGTGGAACCGAGCGAGAATTCTCAACTGCCTACGGCCCTGGTACAAAATTTGCATTCGGCCGTGCATGCCGCACTACTGTTACTCCCGCAACACTTTACGGAAGTCGAGTTCTATAAGACCATAGCTGGTTTGTCTTACAACGGTGACTTTCGAATGAACTTCGGTGAGAACAAAGAAAAGGTTAGCAATATCGTGTTGCCCCAGCTGGCGCACTTCAAAGAATTATACGCTCCGATCTTGCAACACTTCGAGAATTACGTGGACATCCCGAAGTCCGAAGCCATGGTCGTGAAGTGCCATCAGGATACGAGTCCGGCGACGAAAATACACCATTTGAATCAGTTGCCCAGAATACCGCAGGTGAAACTCGTCAGGGCATGGTCTCAGGGTCCACGGTCGAGGGACACGGAGGACTGTCTACGCGCGATCGCTTACGATCCCGAGTGCGGTCAGATACTGGATCAATGCTTGAGAAAGATCGTCTGGAGGTCGAGCATTACTCAGAGCCTGAAGGGGATCGTTACCGCCGGGTTCGTCAAATCCGTTCAATACAGTACGGCGAAAATAATAAAGATGTTGCAAACGGGTCAGCGACCGAATTCCCTTCAACTGGAGGCGGGTCAGAGCAAGGTCGACGGCATAGTAGAAAGCGTGAAGAGTCGTACGGAGCCAAAAACGACCGAGAAACGTGTAGAGCAATAACACGTCCATTTCACCGATACTTTAATCCTGTCACGTGTACCGTATTTCACGAATCAACTGTGTTTTTAATAAAGTCCTCGTTTGGTCAAGTTTTATCTGTCTTTCTTAGGTATCATTTAACGCCTCGATGTATCGTAATATTTTTGTACAAAATACATGTGAACACTGCTGTCCTATTCTACTGATCCAAACGTTTAGCACTGTTACAATTGCGACGCCCCCTTATGTACGATGATGATAGCGTGTTTCCCGTATAACGTATTAATGTGTGTGAACCGACGAATAAACTCCTGCTTGTGGTACTTTCAGCGATTATGACTACGATGGATTCTGATTCCGAGAGTCAAGACAGCGACGACGGACGACGGTTTCGTTTCGAAGCTACTCGCAAGGACAATGTACAAGGGAAACTGTCCAGATCGGAGTCGGAACAGGACTTTGGCTGCAACGCTACTGGACTGTACGAAGACAGGAAAGACAAACCTAAACATAGCTGTAACAGGGGAGAGCACAGACTTCTGAGAGACCAAGATGTCAACGACAAAGATTCGAAGCACTCGACCAGGAACTCGAGACATTCTTCGGAGTCGAGAAACTTGAGACACGAGGATAAGAAGGAGCACAGGAACGCGAGGGACTCCGGCACGGATTCGAAGCACAAAACCAGGTCGATGAAACGGCATAAGAACAGGGATCGCAGCGAGCATCGAAGCAGCAACAGATCCCAGGAACGGTGTCGTAGCAGAAACGAGA
The DNA here is from genome assembly GCA_019453355.1 of Ceratina japonica. NCBI lineage: Eukaryota > Metazoa > Arthropoda > Insecta > Hymenoptera > Apidae > Ceratina > Ceratina japonica. The sequence goes on along the minus strand of SMSR01015711.1, from coordinate 36,374 downwards.
ACGACAGATTTCAAAGCGACAAGCACAGGAACAAGTCTCGTGACAAGTGCAGGTATCACTCTTCCGAGAAGAGTCACGACAAGTCTCATATGAGATCCGCGGACCACGGCAAGCCTCGAGGAGAACCGGAGAAGTGCGACGCGTACAGGAGAACGTCGACGAAGGCGAGCGAGGAGCAAGAGTACTCGTCGAAGCACGTAGAACAGAGTCGTAGCGGTCGCGAGGAAGAATTGAAGAGAGATCTCTCGGCGGAGAGTCAGGAGTTGAACTTGTCCGAATTCGACATTCTGTCGGAAACCGACGGGAACATGTCCGATAGCTCAGACGTCAAGAGTAAGAGTCCACCATCGAAAAAGAGAAATTTAGACGACGGATACGAAAACTCGTCGAAAAAGCAACTGATTAACGAATTCGAACCGTTTGAAGGATCGTTAAAGGTAAATGAGAGGCAAGACGACGTGTTACGTGGTTCCAGTAATAATCGTTCTGGTACCATTTCAGATTCTGCATTAGGTACCGGAAGTATAAATCTTAGCGAACGAACTTCCTTAAGCGTCGACAATAGTGAATCAATGAAAGCAACGAATATTGCACTGTCCGAAGAAAAGACTGTCGTTTACGGACCGCCGTTACCGCCGCAACTTTTAGCCAATCCCTCGAACGACACGGAAATCGAAAATGACAAACATTTCATAGGACCTTGTTTGCCGAAAAGTGATGCGAGTGAAAGAATCGACAATCCTACTACGTTAAGTGACGACGCGACGCACGAAGATTCTGATTCCCCTTTTGGTCCAGCATTGCCACCCCACTTGTTGAAGCCGAAAAGTAACGACGAAACGGTCAGAAGAACGGTCATAGGTCCTACGCTGCCAAGTGATTTCCAGTCGTTCGACAGCGACGAGATAACTCGGACGGAGACGAACGAAAAAGAAGAAGAAGAAGAAGAAGAAGAAGACGACGACATCGGACCATTGCCCGCTGACCATCCAGCGTTAGAAACCAACTACGTCCATAAACAATTGGAACAAAGAGCACAACGAATTAAAAACGAACAGAAACACGAGGTAGAAGAGATGACTTAAGTAATTGAGCGTAAATGTATTTGACGATTAGAACCTAATCAACAATGTTTTAGGACAATACGTCGAATCAACGAGAGGAATGGATGACCGAGTTGCCGTCGGCTCAAGTCGGTCACTTGGGACTGACGTCGAGAAAATTCCGGATTAAAGAGGGACCAGACATGACCGACAGATCTTGCTGGACCGACACTCCGGCGATAAAGGCCGAGAGAAAGAGGCGACAAGTGCGTGCGGCATATTTTACATTCGTCGCGCGCGTCGAAGCAATTGTATAAATAATTTGAATTGCAGGAAGAAGAGAAACTGTACGAAGCGTCGAAAACGGCGACCACCGAATTGCCTAAGAACGAAACCGAGAAAATCAAGAGCAGAAAATCCGAGAAGTCGCTTTTAGAGATACATCAGAGCAAACTGCGAAAGAAGAAAAAGGTATCTGCTCGCTAAATGACTTTGCGCTTTTTTTTACCACTTCGGTACCTTAATCAACAATGGGATTTTTATTGCAGAAAGAGGAGAAGGAAGCCAAATCGTCCGGCCTGGCGATTAGGAGACCATTCGACAGAGACACTGACTTGCAAATCAATCGATTCGATCAGAGTCGAAAAAATGCTGTTATCAATAAAGCACAATACTTGGACGAGAGGTTTTCGCGTGGAAAGTTTTCATGAAATTAAATTATACACGTATTTTACTTAATTATTGAAACGAAACAAACGAATTGTAAATTAAATTAATTTGATGTAAGCAATATTGCTTATAATGAGTGCCTTCGACTATAAATACGTTCGTTTAAGATCAAATTCTTCTGTTCTTTGTTTTTAAGTACAACACTTCTCGTATAATTTATTCGACGCTCTTGGCGACGACCGTGATTGTAGAGATCGTTTGAACACAGTCCTTTTACNTTAAGTAAGTGTACGTATGTATTGACGATACGATTGACGAGGAAACGTTTTAGGTTAAACGGAATGGATCTCGATTGAATACAGGGCGCAGTTGATTAGAATTGTCAAAAGATTTTCACCGTTTCGTATCGAAACGTGTAGGAAGATTTGGGACTTGGGACCGGAAATATTTCTTTCGTTTCGGCTGACACGTTATTCTTCGCCGCTGCGTTTCTTCTTGTTTCAATTGTATCTCGAAAAACTCGATAGTACAAGACAAATCAACTGTACTCTAATTAAATTCGTATGTGACAGCAGTTACAGAAATACCGCCAGTGATCGGACTAAGATTCTCATTTTAATATTCAAGGACAAACGGGCATTATGCAGGATTAATGATATTGGACACTTTCGCATAGATTATATTGTTAATATCCCAGTACAATGGAAAAGATAATAGGAACTCATCAGTTCAGAGGAATGCTGAAAGGTTTCCCAAAAAATATCAAGTTTTGCTTCGCGTATGGATCGGCTGCTTTTAAACAATTAACCAACCTGTCTAATAACATGGTGGACCTCGTTTTCGTTGTTCGCAACGTGAACCAGTGGCACGCCGAAAATTTAGAGCTCAATCCCAAACACTACGCCAATCCGANGTTTTCGTTGTTCGCAACGCGAACCAGTGGCACGCCGAAAATTTAGAGCTCAATCCCAAACACTATGCCAATCCGATGAGATTCTTTGGACACAGGGTCATTACTAATTTACAAGAAAATTGGGGTGCTAAAATATATTACAATACGTTAGTTAAAATGACCGACGGGCACCTTATCAAGTACGGGATAGTTTCCGAGGTTTCGCTGATAGAAGATTTGTTAGACTGGAACGATCTTTACTTAGCGGGAAGATTGCACAAGCCGGTTAAAGTATTGGTGGAACCGAGCGAGAATTCTCAACTGCCTACGGCCCTGGTACAAAATTTGCATTCGGCCGTGCATGCCGCACTACTGTTACTCCCGCAACACTTTACGGAAGTCGAGTTCTATAAGACCATAGCTGGTTTGTCTTACAACGGTGACTTTCGAATGAACTTCGGTGAGAACAAAGAAAAGGTTAGCAATATCGTGTTGCCCCAGCTGGCGCACTTCAAAGAATTATACGCTCCGATCTTGCAACACTTCGAGAATTACGTGGACATCCCGAAGTCCGAAGCCATGGTCGTGAAGTGCCATCAGGATACGAGTCCGGCGACGAAAATACACCATTTGAATCAGTTGCCCAGAATACCGCAGGTGAAACTCGTCAGGGCATGGTCTCAGGGTCCACGGTCGAGGGACACGGAGGACTGTCTACGCGCGATCGCTTACGATCCCGAGTGCGGTCAGATACTGGATCAATGCTTGAGAAAGATCGTCTGGAGGTCGAGCATTACTCAGAGCCTGAAGGGGATCGTTACCGCCGGGTTCGTCAAATCCGTTCAATACAGTACGGCGAAAATAATAAAGATGTTGCAAACGGGTCAGCGACCGAATTCCCTTCAACTGGAGGCGGGTCAGAGCAAGGTCGACGGCATAGTAGAAAGCGTGAAGAGTCGTACGGAGCCAAAAACGACCGAGAAACGTGTAGAGCAATAACACGTCCATTTCACCGATACTTTAATCCTGTCACGTGTACCGTATTTCACGAATCAACTGTGTTTTTAATAAAGTCCTCGTTTGGTCAAGTTTTATCTGTCTTTCTTAGGTATCATTTAACGCCTCGATGTATCGTAATATTTTTGTACAAAATACATATGAACACTGCTGTCCTATTCTACTGATCCAAACGTTTAGCACTAACAATTGCGACGCCCCCTTATGTACGATGATGATAGCGTGTTTCCCGTATAACGTATTAATGTGTGTGAACCGACGAATAAACTCCTGCTTGTGGTACTTTCAGCGATTATGACTACGATGGATTCTGATTCCGAGAGTCAAGACAGCGACGACGGACGACGGTTTCGTTTCGAAGCTACTCGCAAGGACAATGTACAAGGGAAACTGTCCAGATCGGAGTCGGAACAGGACTTTGGCTGCAACGCTACTGGACTGTACGAAGACAGGAAAGACAAACCTAAACATAGCTGTAACAGGGGAGAGCACAGACTTCTGAGAGACCAAGATGTCAACGACAAAGATTCGAAGCACTCGACCAGGAACTCGAGACATTCTTCGGAGTCGAGAAACTTGAGACACGAGGATAAGAAGGAGCACAGGAACGCGAGGGACTCCGGCACGGATTCGAAGCACAAAACCAGGTCGATGAAACGGCATAAGAACAGGGATCGCAGCGAGCATCGAAGCAGCAACAGATCCCAGGAACGGTGTCGTAGCAGAAACGAGAACGACAGATTTCAAAGCGACAAGCACAGGAACAAGTCTCGTGACAAGTGCAGGTATCACTCTTCCGAGAAGAGTCACGACAAGTCTCATATGAGATCCGCGGACCACGGCAAGCCTCGAGGAGAACCGGAGAAGTGCGACGCGTACAGGAGAACGTCGACGAAGGCGAGCGAGGAGCAAGAGTACTCGTCGAAGCACGTAGAACAGAGTCGTAGCGGTCGCGAGGAAGAATTGAAGAGAGATCTCTCGGCGGAGAGTCAGGAGTTGAACTTGTCCGAATTCGACATTCTGTCGGAAACCGACGGGAACATGTCCGATAGCTCAGACGTCAAGAGTAAGAGTCCACCATCGAAAAAGAGAAATTTAGACGACGGATACGAAAACTCGTCGAAAAAGCAACTGATTAACGAATTTGAACCGTTTGAAGGATCGTTAAAGGTAAATGAGAGGCAAGACGACGTGTTACGTGGTTCCAGTAATAATCGTTCTGGTACCATTTCAGATTCTGCATTAGGTACCGGAAGTATAAATCTTAGCGAACGAACTTCCTTAAGCGTCGACAATAGTGAATCAATGAAAGCAACGAATATTGCACTGTCCGAAGAAAAGACTGTCGTTTACGGACCGCCGTTACCGCCGCAACTTTTAGCCAATCCCTCGAACGACACGGAAATCGAAAATGACAAACATTTCATAGGACCTTGTTTGCCGAAAAGTGATGCGAGTGAAAGAATCGACAATCCTACTACGTTAAGTGACGACGCGACGCACGAAGATTCTGATTCCCCTTTTGGTCCAGCATTGCCACCCCACTTGTTGAAGCCGAAAAGTAACGACGAAACGGTCAGAAGAACGGTCATAGGTCCTACGCTGCCAAGTGATTTCCAGTCGTTCGACAGCGACGAGATAACTCGGACGGAGACGAACGAAAAAGAAGAAGAAGAAGAAGAAGAAGAAGACGACGACATCGGACCATTGCCCGCTGACCATCCAGCGTTAGAAACCAACTACGTCCATAAACAATTGGAACGAAGAGCACAACGAATTAAAAACGAACAGAAACACGAGGTAGAAGAGATGACTTAAGTAATTGAGCGTAAATGTATTTGACGATTGGAAACTAATCAACAATGTTTTAGGACAATACGTCGAATCAACGAGAGGAATGGATGACCGAGTTGCCGTCGGCTCAAGTCGGTCACTTGGGACTGACGTCGAGAAAATTCCGGATTAAAGAGGGACCAGACATGACCGACAGATCTTGCTGGACCGACACTCCGGCGATAAAGGCCGAGAGAAAGAGGCGACAAGTGCGTGCGGCATATTTTACATTCGTCGCGCGCGTCGAAGCAATTGTATAAATAATTTGAATTGCAGGAAGAAGAGAAACTGTACGAAGCGTCGAAAACGGCGACCACCGAATTGCCTAAGAACGAAACCGAGAAAATCAAGAGCAGAAAATCCGAGAAGTCGCTTTTAGAGATACATCAGAGCAAACTGCGAAAGAAGAAAAAGGTATCTGCTCGCTAAATGACTTTGCGCTTTTTTTTACCACTTCGGTACCTTAATCAACAATGGGATTTTTATTGCAGAAAGAGGAGAAGGAAGCCAAATCGTCCGGCCTGGCGATTAGGAGACCATTCGACAGAGACACTGACTTGCAAATCAATCGATTCGATCAGAGTCGAAAAAATGCTGTTATCAATAAAGCACAATACTTGGACGAGAGGTTTTCGCGTGGAAAGTTTTCATGAAATTAAATTATACACGTATTTTACTTAATTATTGAAACGAAACAAACGAATTGTAAATTAAATTAATTTGATGTAAGCAATATTGCTTATAATGAGTGCCTTCGACTATAAATACGTTCGTTTAAGATCAAATTCTTCTGTTCTTTGTTTTTAAGTACAACACTTCTCGTATAATTTATTCGACGCTCTTGGCGACGACCGTGATTGTAGAGATCGTTTGAACACAGTCCTTTTACCTTATTTTTACGAGTAACGAAGTACCATAATGTAAATTCGATTAAGCGACTTATGGACATTAAACTGCTAGGCACGTGTATGTACATTCTGTTCCGGACACTGACTTCTCAAATAATGCATCGTACTAACTCGAACCTGTGTATTTATAAGGACTTGTATGTTTCAGAAATGATTATTCGTCATACCTGTGATGTGTATATTATACATAACGTTCTAGTATGAAATATAAGTGAAAAAAGAATCCAGTTTACATGTAACTGTCAATCTCGTGAAGCGCAAGATTACGCGTTTTAAGTTTCGCTACGATCGTATACGAACCTTTCGATCTAATAAATATCCCATGCGAGCGTGAGATCGGAGAGTTACCGTCTCGTAAATATAAAAATCTGTAATATCGAGCTGACCTTTAATTGAGTTTAAATTTAGCGCTTGTGTCACGTGACGCGAACGTGTACAAATGTCCGGCACGGGTTTATCAGATAGTTCCGCAGAAAAATAGAGGAAAAAGTGTACCTATGATATATCCGCGTGACTCCAGGGATCGAATTACCTACAGTTTTTTTCTCGTTAATCAGGACAGTTCCATAAATCAGTGTATCTCGCCGAATACTACCGAGTATCTCGCATTGGAACGTACTACACGTATCTAATATGAACGAGTAAATGCCTCGGTACCCGAATCTCAGCCTTTGACGTTTACTCGACAAATTTTACTCGACGGACTCTATACAATTCGGCATCGCCCGTAGACGCGTGATTTTATCGTGAGGACTGCTGCATCGTTCGATCTCGCCAGGGAACGATCGCCGCGGGAAGAGATTCGCGTAACCTCGGCAAGACGGAATAATATGACATGCGACGTGTAAAGGTGTAAACGGTGTGCATCTATTGCACACTCTCGGATAATATCAGATAATATCTCCTGGAATTACGCGTGTGAATGCATGTGCATGCATCTACAGTACAACCAAGTACAACATACTACATCTCATGAACCCATTGAACGTCCCCTGCGCGTTACACGTAACGTTTTTTCCTGGATGAAAAGAGGAGAAAGAATACCAGTACGTATCGCATTATCTACATACACGCATATGTTCGACGTACATATGCATAACAAATAACAATTGGCAGGAAATTTACGTGCTGTTAAATTTACGCGCATTCGTCCATTTATTCTGTTGTCATCGTTGTACATGCCCGTTTTTTCCGTACATGGACGTTTAGGCCCGTCAATCACAGCGCTGATTGATGCATATTAAATTGATTATTATCGTCTGAGCCTTCGCTACTATTTTCTACGCCAACACGTCAAACCGAGATTACAAATGTGTTTTACGCGTCAACTCGACAGTTTTCCTTTTGTGTAAACAAACTGGAGAAAGAGAGACGATGACAGAGGGATCATATTATCTTCTGGATTGTTTATTGTGCATTTAGAATCCAACGCTGATTAAATAATGTTAAGATTCCTGCAGCGACTACCTTGTACGCGTCACGTTTCTCGTTCTTTGAGTCACTAATTGTACGGGGCAAGTCGCTGTGCGCGTCATTTTCCTTTATCTTTTACACAAGAAAAAGCAGTTCGCGTTAAACATGTGTAACGTAAGAGAACAGAACGACGATTTAAGACACTTCTTCGGTCGAAAGTGCTATCCGTGTACGGCTAGTTAACTGTCGTATTTCAGTACAACGCGAAAATGTAGGGAGCTAATCTGTGAAAATGTTGTAATTACAGGATAACGTTACTTCGTTTCTTATTACAATGGATACGTTAGTATTGTGGACACGTTAGACGACTTATGATGAGGCTCTTTTTAATATAATATCGAAATTGAACAAGACGGTGGATAACTTTTACATTATAAAAAATGAGACAGTGTTGCTCGAGCCATCAACTTCAGTTGTGGCTCATGTTTCTCGTTTTCTGTGCGATGTACACCAAAGCGGATATCTTAGTGTTCTCTGCTGCCGCGAGACACCAGATCGAAGAAGAGTTCAGAGACATNCATACTACATCTCATGAACCCATTGAACGTCCCCTGCGCGTTACACGTAACGTTTTTTCCTGGATGAAAAGAGGAGAAAGAATACCAGTACGTATCGCATTATCTACATACACGCATATGTTCGACGTACATATGCATAACAAATAACAATTGGCAGGAAATTTACGTGCTGTTAAATTTACGCGCATTCGTCCATTTATTCTGTTGTCATCGTTGTACATGCCCGTTTTTTCCGTACATGGACGTTTAGGCCCGTCAATCACAGCGCTGATTGATGCATATTAAATTGATTATTATCGTCTGAGCCTTCGCTACTATTTTCTACGCCAACACGTCAAACCGAGATTACAAATGTGTTTTACGCGTCAACTCGACAGTTTTCCTTTTGTGTAAACAAACTGGAGAAAGAGAGACGATGACAGGGGGATCATATTATCTTCCGGATTGTTTATTGTGCATTTAGAATCCAACGCTGATTAAATAATGTTAAGATTCCTGCAGCGACTACCTTGTACGCGTCACGTTTCTCGTTCTGTGAGTCACTAATTGTACGGGGCAAATCGCTGTGCGCGTCATTTCCCTTTATCTTTTACACAAGAAAAAGCAGTTCGCGTTAAACATGTGTAACGTAAGAGAACAGAACGACGATTTAAGACACTTCTTCGGTCGAAAGTGGTATCCGTGTACGGCTAGTTAACTGTCGTATTTCAGTACAACGCGAAAATGTAGGGAGCTAATCTGTGAAAATGTTGTAATTACAGGATAACGTTACTTCGTTTCTTATTACAATGGATACGTTAGTATTGTGGACACGTTAGACGACTTATGATGAGGCTCTTTTTAATATAATATCGAAATTGAACAAGACGGTGGATAACTTTTACATTATAAAAAATGAGACAGTGTTGCTCGAGCCATCAACTTCAGTTGTGGCTCATGTTTCTCGTTTTCTGTGCGATGTACACCAAAGCGGATATCTTAGTGTTCTCTGCTGCCGCGAGACACCAGATCGAAGAAGAGTTCAGAGACATGCCCGCTAGATTCGGGGGCTTGATTCCATCGGATGGGATCAAGGTACTTTTGACAGATAATCGATTCGATCTCGTTTTCTATTATTACTTTGTATTGGCGAGTGTATAATCGATGGGAAATTTGACTAGGGCATGGTTGTATACGCAGACCCACCTACTGCATGCCATGAGATACAAGGCCCTCCCAACAGCACCACTTACAATAGTAATTGGATAGCCCTAATCGCCCGCTATAATTGTAGCTTCGAAAGGAAAGTAAGAATAGCACAGAAAGCTGGATTCGATGCTGTAATAATACATAACGTAGACAGCAACGAACTAGGTAACGACTCTCATTGCGATCAATTATAATTCAGCGATTACTACGTTCTATATCGTCAAACGTATGTTTCAGTAGTTTGTGTGCATTGTTACAGAGCCGATGCAAGCGAACGATCCAGTAGGGATACTGATACCATCCGTATTCGTCAGCGAGATAACAGGATTAATTATCAAAAAGAATTATTTATACGATCAGCTGTATTTCGTACTGATCAATAACGATATACCGTTCAATATAACGCATGTACTCTTACCTTTTGCTATCGTCGTCGGGATCTGTTTTCTAGTCATGTTTACTTTTATGGCGAGTATCAACGATCGAATCGAATTTTATAGTTCCTCTTAACTCGCGTTCTTTCCCGCGTTGCAGATTGTTAGATGTATTAAAGACAGAAGAAGGCAAAGGAGGCATAGACTACCAAATTCGAGTTTGAAGAAGATTCCTACGCACAAGTATACGAAAGGTGACCCGTACGAAACGTGCGCCATTTGCTTGGACGACTACGCCGAAGGCGAAAAATTGAGAGTTTTACCTTGTGCACACGGTCGGTATCCATCGGAAAGGGATTGTAAGTGTTATCGGAACGTTCCAAATAATGGCGTGCTGATTTGTCTCCAGCTTATCACGCGAAATGTATTGACCCCTGGTTAACAAAGAATCGCAGGGTTTGTCCTGTTTGCAAGCGGAAAGTTTTCGCGGCGGACGAGCAAGTTGTCAGTGACGAGAGTGATTCGGACGCCGACGACACGACGCCTTTGCTCCGTAACGTATATCAGGGTACGAGAATCTTTTACCTTTCTGTATTTTTAAAAACTCGCCTTCTTCGATTTTCTATTGTAGTAATTCTCGTTTCGTCAGGTACTCACGGCGGAACGTTTTCGCAACAGAGAGAGAATCCTTTTACCAATGCTCGAATACCGTCGCGCGATCGNTGGTGTGCATCTATTGCACACTCTCGGATAGTATCAGATAATATCTCCTGGAATTACGCGTGTGAATGCATGTGCATGCATCTACAGTACAACATACTACATCTCATGAACCCATTGAACGTCCCCTGCGCGTTGCGTTACACGTAACGTTTTTTCCTGGATGAAAAAAGGAGAAAGAATACCAGTACGTATCGCATTATCTACATACACGCATATGTTCGACGTACATATGCATAACAAATAACAATTGGCAGGAAATTTACGTGCTGTTAAATTTACGCGCATTCGTCCATTTATTCTGTTGTCATCGTTGTACATGCCCGTTTTTTCCGTACATGGACGTTTAGGCCCGTCAATCACAGCGCTGATTGATGCATATTAAATTGATTATTATCGTCTGAGCCTTCGCTACTATTTTCTACGCCAACACGTCAAACCGAGATTACAAATGTGTTTTACGCGTCAACTCGACAGTTTTCCTTTTGTGTAAACAAACTGGAGAAAGAGAGACGATGACAGAGGGATCATATTATCTTCTGGATTGTTTATTGTGCATTTAGAATCCAACGCTGATTAAATAATGTTAAGATTCCTGCAGCGACTACCTTGTACGCGTCACGTTTCTCGTTCTTTGAGTCACTAATTGTACGGGGCAAGTCGCTGTGCGCGTCATTTTCCTTTATCTTTTACACAAGAAAAAGCAGTTCGCGTTAAACATGTGTAACGTAAGAGAACAGAACGACGATTTAAGACACTTCTTCGGTCGAAAGTGCTATCCGTGTACGGCTAGTTAACTGTCGTATTTCAGTACAACGCGAAAATGTAGGGAGCTAATCTGTGAAAATGTTGTAATTACAGGATAACGTTACTTCGTTTCTTATTACAATGGATACGTTAGTATTGTGGACACGTTAGACGACTTATGATGAGGCTCTTTTTAATATAATATCGAAATTGAACAAGACGGTGGATAACTTTTACATTATAAAAAATGAGACAGTGTTGCTCGAGCCATCAACTTCAGTTGTGGCTCATGTTTCTCGTTTTCTGTGCGATGTACACCAAAGCGGATATCTTAGTGTTCTCTGCTGCCGCGAGACACCAGATCGAAGAAGAGTTCAGAGACATGCCCGCTAGATTCGGGGGCTTGATTCCATCGGATGGGATCAAGGTACTTTTGACAGATAATCGATTCGATCTCGTTTTCTATTATTACTTTGTATTGGCGAGTGTATAATCGATGGGAAATTTGACTAGGGCATGGTTGTATACGCAGACCCACCTACTGCATGCCATGAGATACAAGGCCCTCCCAACAGCACCACTTACAATAGTAATTGGATAGCCCTAATCGCCCGCTATAATTGTAGCTTCGAAAGGAAAGTAAGAATAGCACAGAAAGCTGGATTCGATGCTGTAATAATACATAACGTAGACAGCAACGAACTAGGTAACGACTCTCATTGCGATCAATTATAATTCAGCGATTACTGTGTTCTATATTGTCAAACGTATGTTTCAGTAGTTTGTGTGCATTGTTACAGAGCCGATGCAAGCGAACGATCCAGTAGGGATACTGATACCATCCGTATTCGTCAGCGAGATAACAGGATTAATTATCAAAAAGAATTATTTATACGATCAGCTGTATTTCGTACTGATCAATAACGATATACCGTTCAATATAACGCATGTACTCTTACCTTTTGCTATCGTCGTCGGGATCTGTTTTCTAGTCATGTTTACTTTTATGGCGAGTATCAACGATCGAATCGAACGTATCGCTTTATAGTTCCTCTTAACTCGCGTTCTTTCCCGTATTGTAGATCGTTAGATGTATTAAAGACAGAAGAAGGCAAAGGAGGCATAGACTACCAAATTCGAGTTTGAAGAAGATTCCTACGCACAAGTATACGAAAGGTGACCCATACGAAACGTGTGCTATTTGCTTGGACGACTACGCCGAAGGCGAAAAATTAAGAGTTTTACCTTGTGCACACGGTCGGTATCCATCGGAAAGGGATTGTAAGTGTTATCGGAACGTTCCAAATAATGGCGTGCTGATTTGTCTCCAGCTTATCACGCGAAATGTATTGACCCCTGGTTAACAAAGAATCGCAGGGTTTGTCCTGTTTGCAAGCGGAAAGTTTTCGCGGCGGACGAGCAAGTTGTCAGTGACGAGAGTGATTCGGACGCCGACGACACGACGCCTTTGCTCCGTAACGTATATCAGGGTACGAGAATCTTTTACCTTTCTGTATTTTTAAAAACTCGCCTTCTTCGATTTTCTATTGTAGTAATTCTCGTTTCGTCAGGTACTCACGGCGGAACGTTTTCGCAACAGAGAGAGAATCCTTTTACCAATGCTCGAATACCGTCGCGCGATCGCGGCAGGTCGCCGTGGAGGGATTATCATAGTCATTTGAGCAGCAGCAGCTCTGATTCCGAACAATCCTTTGGCACGCCGGAAGACGAGGCTCACATGAGCGCCGGGGAACCATCCACTGGAACTGTTTTCAGACCGTACGATATTCACAGCATTAACGGTAACTATTATTATTATTATTCTCGCAATTAAATCAAATTATGGAGGCCACGAAGACGAACGAAAAACGTAACGATCTTATTATTTTATTGTCAGGCGAATTACCAGAACTGGAATGTTCCGTGAGCAGTACCAAGCCTCACACAGTGAACTTGTGTGCAGACGCGTACGCGCCTCCGGTGGTTCAGGTTACAGGTCGCAGCGCGCGAACTGCAGGTAATTCACATAATTCAGTAACGAACGAAAGCGAGGCCACTAATTTGATCAGCGCGGACAACGAGAGGAACGACGTTACCGCATAAAGTTCAGTTCGATCCGTCTTGCGTTGCACGTTTATAACTTGTGATACGTTCGCTCGAGATGATGCAAAATTTCGCACGTACGTTTATCGGTGATTCATGTCTGTAAAAGAAAGAAGAATTTTCCGAGTGCTTTCGATGTCTCAGAATTTATTTCAAAGAACTAGCGTCCGAAATTGTCATCGCTCGTACATGGCATACATGGCCAGTAATCTGTAAACATATCCCATTATTTGTCGAATGTTCGCTGTTTTCCAAGCATTTTTTTTACAATCTCTTTTTCGTTGAATAAGTGACGATTTCATACTGATAAAAATGATCTGCTGTTCTTTTAAACATTAAGGATGATTTGTTACTTTGTTAATCTGCTTTAATTAAAGTTGCATAGGAACGTATATATATATATATGAAAATGATTTCTTAACAGTTAAGACTGTAAGCTCTTCAGACATACTATATGCCCGCGCACATGTCGGTTTCTAAAATCGGTATCTAAAAAAATGCTGTTCTCGAAAGTGACTTCGACTTTCGTCAATTTCAAATTCAGTCGGTTTTGTATTCTACATAACTTCACGTGGCCTNAACGTATATCAGGGTACGAGAATCTTTTACCTTTCTGTATTTTTAAAAACTCGCCTTCTTCGATTTTCTATTGTAGTAATTCTCGTTTCGTCAGGTACTCACGGCGGAACGTTTTCGCAACAGAGAGAGAATCCTTTTACCAATGCTCGAATACCGTCGCGCGATCGCGGCAGGTCGCCGTGGAGGGATTATCATAGTCATTTGAGCAGCAGCAGCTCTGATTCCGAACAATCCTTTGGCACGCCGGAAGACGAGGCTCACATGAGCGCCGGGGAACCATCCACTGGAACTGTTTTCAGACCGTACGATATTCACAGCATTAACGGTAATTATTATTATCATTCTCGCGATTAAATCAAATTGGGGAGGCCACGAAGACGAACGAAAAACGTAACAATCTTATTACTTTATTGTCAGGCGAATTACCAGAACTGGAATGTTCCGTGAGCAGTACCAAGCCTCACACGGTGAACTTGTGTGCAGACGCGTACGCGCCTCCGGTGGTTCAGGTTACAGGTCGCAGCGCGCGAACTGCAGGTAATTCACATAATTCAGTAACAAACGAAAGCGAGGCCACTAATTTGATCAGCGTGGACAACGAGAGGAACGACGTTACCGCATAAAGTTCAGTTCGATCCGTCTTGCGTTGCACGTTTATAACTTGTGATACGTTCGCTCGAGATGATGCAAAATTTCGTACGTACGTTTATCGGTGATTCATGTCTGTAAAAGAAAGAAGAATTTTCCGAGTGCTTTCGATGTCTCAGAATTTATTTCAAAGAACTAGCGTCCGAAATTGTCATCGCTCGTACATGGCATACATGGCCAGTAATCTGTAAACATATCTCATTATTTGTCGAATGTTCGCTGTTTTCCAAGCATTTTTTTTACAATCTCTTTTTCGTTGAATAAGTGACGATTTCATACTGATAAAAATGATCTGCTGTTCTTTTAAACATTAAGGATGATTTGTTACTTTGTTAATCTGCTTTAATTAAAGTTGCATAGGAACGTATATATATATATATGAAAATGATTTCTTAACAGTTAAGACTGTAAGCTCTTCAGACATACTATATGCCCGCGCACATGTCGGTTTCTAAAATCGGTATCTAAAAAAATGCTGTTCTCGAAAGTGACTTCGACTTTCGTCAATTTCAAATTCAGTCGGTTTTGTATTCTACATAACTTCACGTGGCCTAGGTATTTTATCCTCGCACGTAATTATTAATTCGTACACGTTTACCTCACGTTACGGTTAGTTACCACAGTATATGAATAGACACTTTTGTTTAGTAGAGAAATAGTCACGGAGATTTAGTTGTCACACGTTAACATAATTCGACGACGACCGTCGATTACACGTATATATATGACGCAAAAAGGAAAACTGTATTTTAAAAATATGATTCGTTAAATGAGTTTGTAAATATTATTTGTTATTGTACATACATATATGATATANCGTTTTATTTGCAGATCGGAAAATAGTGCGTTCTCGGAGGATTAACAGTATATACGCGGCGATAGTCGGTCGAAGGTGGCGCGGTCGCCTTTTCGGAAGAACGTAAATGAACGCGAAGGAAGGATTGGAAGAGAGAGAGAGAGGGAGAACGGGGGTTGAGAGAACGAGACCGAGGGAGAGANGTATTCTACATAACTTCACGTGGCCTAGGTATTTTATCCTCGCACGTAATTATTAATTCGTACACGTTTACCTCACGTTACGGTTAGTTACCACAGTATATGAATAGACACTTTTGTTTAGTAGAGAAATAGTCACGGAGATTTAGTTGTCACACGTTAACATAATTCGACGACGACCGTCGATTACACGTATATATATGACGCAAAAAGGAAAACTGTATTTTAAAAATATGATTCGTTAAATGAGTTTGTAAATATTATTTGTTATTGTACATACATATATGATATACATACGTATATATAAATATTATATAAGTTAGAAGAGTAAAACGATAATCTTCTTTAATGCAGGACATGGAGAAAATAATGAAACGCTATAAAACTTTAGATGTTATATCGATCAGTTAACGTGTTTTTAATATGAATAAACCTTTTTCTCAACGAATTTTCGCGAATAGTAAGGAGAACACGTGTGACATCGGTCACCGGTTTTGTAAGGAGGGTTAAAACGTAATAGGATATTTGATAAATTAATAAGTTCTCGACGGACTGTCGCCGGAGAATCTGTACAATCGTCCGCGTAGGCGACGCGTAGCGTTTTCCATTTCCTAATTACGACGCAAGTTAATCGATCGACGTGTTACACAGATAGTTCTTATTAATTGATCGGTACGCTTAGAAAAAAAAAAAAGAAGAAGAAGAATCGGAGGACGCTTGTATAAAACTGTGTAAATAGGTCGGTGTGAATGATCTTGTTGAGTGTGCGTGGGTAGTATGTATATGTATATGTATATTGTACAATGTCAAAGAATGGATTTTTAACCGGTCATTTCGACGTTCGAATCGGACTTGCTATTATAATTTTACGCTAGATGTATTAATGAAATAAAAATAAATGATATTTGTATTTTACGCTTCGGCGAAAGGCGACACACTGAGATCCAAAGGTGCAACGCGACGATACAGGATCGGCGAGGTGGCGATATAGCCGGATGTACATAAAATGTGTAGAGGAAAAATAAGCAAAAGAGTGTTATTGAAAGGGGAGATGGGGGACGGGGGCGGTAGAAGAAGGGGCAGCGTAGGAAAGTTCTGCGGTTGCACGGAGGAAAAGAGGTTCCTAACACCGTCGAGAGAAAGCGAGTGGCCGCACGTGACGATACAATGCCATTTGAATTCGCCTCCTTCTCGTATATAAAATTCGCTCGGAGACGGTTACGATGACTAGGATAGATCGTGCCTCGCGCCGCTTCGGCCTCTTCAACCTCCCGAACGGCGGCCTCATCCTCTCCACCTTCGCTATCACAGCAACCCCGATTTCTTCCTCCACCTCTGAATCTTTCTTATTCATCCTCTTCATCTCTCCCTCATAACGTTCGACATTCATTTTTTTTTTTCTACCTCTTCGCTGCTCGTCGATCACAAAATCGAGCACGTTCGATTCCGACAATTAAATCGACTATCGACGACGTCGATTCCACGGAACGTGTAATCGTAATCGTGTGAAGTTGTAAACTATAATTTGTCGATATACGTCGATATACAAGTAACGGTAAATTCAGATATCGAGCGTGACACTGTAATAATGAAGAATACGGTGCGGGATCGAACGAATGTTTCTCTGGTTGATTAGCAACGTGCGAAACGTCCCGTGCGCGCGAATTACATCGGAATTACGGACGTTCGATCGGAGCGATAGACAAATAGAAAAGGGGAGAAGGTAGCATAGTTTACACGTTACCGCGAATAGCTGGAGTGATAATCGAACGGGCTACTCGTTCGCGTGACTAACCCGCCGCTGTTGTTGCAGCTGGCTGCGAGTTATCGATTCGCGAATATATTTCTCTTGGTCCCGCGTGGTCATGCGCGGCGATACTCTCGACCTAACTTTGAAACAGGGAGCAAAGCGTGTGCAGAAGAGAGAGAGAGAGAGAGAGCGGGAGCGGGAGGACACGCTGCGAAATGTCCTTGATAGGATTCGGCTGGCCGTGTATGCGTATATCCGTGCGCAAGGAAAACGTGCTCGCTCCCGATGTCAACGCGGTACATGCGCCCTCCGCTTTTAATATCGCCGCATCGTCCACAGGTATACACCTTCCGCATGTCCCCCGATCATTTCGAGATAACTCCTTTCAACTCCTCTCCTTAGGCCGACGTCTTACACCGTTTCACGTAACGCGCGTGTTACAATGCGAATCCTTTCCAGGTAGTATCAATACAAAGGCAAATAAGTATATAAAGTTCGGCCGCGAGGTCTGACGAACTTTTCTCGGCTGCTCGACCTCGCGCGTCGATCAAGCCCCGACGTTCTAAGGACGATGAGCTAATTACCGATGTTCAATTTTACTGGGACAGGATAAAGAAAAAATGGTAAAAGCCTAAAGCGAGGTATCGGCAGAGTCTACGTATGATGTTCGAGATCGGAGCAGATTCGAGGTATCCCTGAACCGCGCACAGGATCGATCCTGTAGGAAAACGGTGTTCCGGTTGGATTCGACGGTTTCGTATCGCGACTTTTGTACCGTTTTATTTGCAGATCGGAAAATAGTGCGTTCTCGGAGGAATAACAGTATATACGCGGCGATAGTCGGTCGAAGGTGGCGCGGTCGCCTTTTCGGAAGAACGTAAATGAACGCGAAGGAAGGATTGTAAGAGAGAGAGAGGGAGAACGGGGGTTGAGAGAACGAGACCGAGGGAGAGAGGCGCGCGCAAGGGGAGGTCCACCCGAGATTACGACTCTGCTGCGAATACATGCACGGAGGTGTAGATCGAAAGAGGAAACGCGAGGTGGTTGATACACGGAGAGAAACGAAGACACGGGTAGGAGGAGAGGACGATGATGCGATGATGACGATGACGACGACGAGAGGGACGGTGGATGATACGGAGGAAAAATCGCGCGGAACAAAAGTGGGAACGGGTCGGGAAAGGCTCCCGGACGTAGTAGGGGAAACGGCTGGGAGAGGTGAGGGTGAGAGTCAGGGGTGGTCGTCGACGGAGGGAGAATTTTCGGCGCGTGTATGCGTGTGCGCGCGCGAGCTGCCAAGATAGACCGAGAGAGAACGGCGAAGGCGCACCGAAGTTTCCGTCGTCCCTCGAAGAGGGACTATCGGCACACACGTCCGTTCCATCTGATCCGCGCGCAGTTGCTGGTGCGCGGCTTCGGGGTCGGTGTTTCCGTGTCACGCGCACGGGCCCCTCGAGAAAAAAAAAAGTGTGGATGTGCGTGCATGCGTGCGTGCGTGCCTGCCGTTCGACTGGCGTTCGCGTTGCAGGTTTTCCCCTTCGCGCGGCGATAAACGACGGGACCCGCGTCGCGACGACGGTCCTCCACCTGCTGGGACCGCGAGGGAGGAACGAGGGGAGAGAGGGACCGAGATTCGAAAAAGAAAACGGAGAAGGGGAGGAGGATAAGATATAGAAAGAAAGAGAGCGAAGGGTCGACGAATCCCGATCGTTATCGGTCCGTAGCGGCGTCGTCGCGCGTCGATGGAAAGATTGCCGAGAGTTCGAAATCGCGGACCAAAAGTGGATTCGTCGAAGATTTCCTGGAAGATCGCGTAAGCCGCCCCGTTCCGCTTCTTTCTACGCCAATACCCGCCGCCGCCACCCCCGAGCGTTCTCCGGTCCTCTACTAGAGGAAGAAGAGCGAGAGAGAGTAGGACACACAGAGCCCCAGAGGAGGCCGAGAGAGATCTCTCTTCTCCGAAGCCCCGGTGCGCGATGCGCTAATAAAGGAGAGGATAAGTGAAAAAGCCGCGGCCGTATCGACACCTCGTCGTCGTCGTCCCCGGGACAGATCGTGCGGGATAAAAGTACGCGCGCGTTCGACTTTTTTTTCCGCCAGTCGACGCGGAGTGAGTCGACGCGACGCGACGCAACGCGATTTCGAAGGTGCGCCACCGTCGTCGTCGAGACGGTACGGTGCCACGAGGAACACCGACGACGGACTCTCTTTTAAATCCCTGCCGGAGCAGCGAACCAGAGTTCCTCGGGGTTTGCGGCCGTGATTCGCGGCGGGGCGAGAGAAAGACGGACCACCGTTCGCGGGGGCGGCCGCTGCGAAACGACCGGACGCGCGATCCGTCCGTTTAGTGCCTCGTCTAGTAGTGTTTCGTGTCGCGAGACGACGGCTCGAGTGGAATCGTCGAGTCGTCGCGGAACGGAGGTTCCTCGCTCGACGGGCGACGACGATCCAGCGTTCGCCGAGGACGACCCTTCGACGGATCGCCGGGGACACCTCCTGAGTCGGATAAGGGAATCGTCGCGCGGCCCGAGGGGACCAGGCGATCGTTCGACGATCTTATCATCGTCTATCGTTTCGTGTTTTCATCGTCACGGTGTAGAGGAGCCGTGCGCGCGCTCCACCGCGCGCGCGCGCGCGTGCTCTCACGCGCGGATCCTGGTGCGCGTCGACGTCGTCTCCCGAGGGTAGTAGTCTGATAACCTTACTTTCATCCCCGAGGAAGAGACCCTCGAGACGACCCCCGAGAACAAACGGGGGAATTGCTCGACGATCGTCGGCCGAGGACCAGAGGAGATCGACGGATCGACGTTTGTATCGGTGGTGGTCGAAAAGGACCGGGAAGTCCGCGAACGTGTCGAGATAGAGTGGGAAAGGGCGAGGGAGAGGGTGAAATAAAGAGAGAGCGAGAGAGAGAGAGAGAGAGACGGGGATAGAGAAAGAGGGAGAAAAGCGCAACGAGGTCAAGGAGGAAAGGTTGGGTAAGAGGAGAGAGCAAGGTACTCGGAAAGTGGGTACTCGGGTGGCTGTCGGTGGATCTGCTACTAGGGGTGTGTCCATGAAGTCGACGCAATGGCAAGGAGCGAACGAAACGACGTCGGTGCCGCGTAGGGTAACAACGTGGTGGCCGTTTGAGTCGTCGCTGTTACGGTGGTACGCGTTGCCGTGTCACCGGCAAGCGTGATCATCGGCGACGACCAAAGGGGGCTGCTGCGTGGAACAGGGAGAGAAGCCGGGCGTTTAGGATGCAGCATGAACCTCGGTGTCTTGTATCGGGAGCTGGTGAGCCTCGGAAGGGCGACTACGACGGTGTCCAGGTACTTTCGCCGGTCGAAAGATCGAGGGTCCCCGTCGTCCTCGGAACGGGCAGCGTCGCCGGCGTCGCTGCTGCCGTCGCCGCTGCCGCTGCCGTCGCCGTCGCCGTCGCCGTCGCCGGCGCAGCAGCAGTCACAGCGACAGCGACAACGACAACAACAACAACAACAACAACACCACCACCGCCGCCAACAACAACAACAACAACGACGACAAGGACAACAGCAGCAGCAGCAGCAGCGNACCGCCGCCAACAACAACAACAACAACAACGACGACAAGGACAACAGCAGCAGCGGCGGCGGCGACTACTACTACTGCGGGCACGGGAGCAGCAACGATCACAGCGACGGCGACAGCGGTGGCCGTCGTCGTGTTCGCCGCCGTCGCGTCGGTGGTTACTCTGGTCGAGAGTTGCCGTTGTCGGTCGCGGCGTGGTCGCAGTGCCGCGACGGAAGTGGCCACCTGGCAGAAGAACCGGGTCGCGAGGGTGTGGGAGCGGGATCGAACGCGGGCCGGCCCGAGGAAGGACAAAGCTGGTGGTGTGCGACGCGAGGAGCNAAAGTGGCCACCTGGCAGAAGAACCGGGTCGCGAGGGTGTGGGAGCGGGATCGAATGCGGGCCGGCCCGAGGAAGGACAAAGCTGGTGGTGTGCGACGCGAGGAGCCGCGGGTGCAGGTGGTGCGGACGCGGGAAAAGGAAGCGCCGGAAGCGATGGACGATCGCGTGCAGCAGCATCGGGGCAGCTGTTGGTGGTGGCACGAGAATCTCGAGCGAGTGGACCGCGCGTTCACGGCGTTGCTGTTGCCCCTGCTCTCGTTGCCGCGCGACTCGGGTTCAAGGTTCGACGACGTCGTTCTTGCCGCGGTTCCGGTCGCCACCGGCGCGCCGGCGACGTCGTCGTCGTCGTCGTCGTCGTCGTCGCTCGAAATGGTCGTCGCGGCGACCTTGGCGGATCGCTGCCGGGATCATCGAGAAGTGGTCAGCCTCCTCCAGGGGGACTTCTAAGGGCCCCGCCGACCCGGGCCGCTCGGACAGATGTCACCTGGCTATCGACTCCGGGATACCTACGAGCGGGGCTGACACCATTCACCGGTCGTCTCGAGGACGGCTGCGTCTCGACCATCCGCCGGAAGAGCGACTCGCCGAACGCGTCTTCGTCCACGTTCATCAGCACCGCCAACGGAAACGTACGCGCGAGGGACTCGACTCACGGATCGACCGAGATTGCCGAGTGTCGTCGGGACCGAGAAAAGGGGCTGAAAAGGGGCTCGCGATGCGCCGTGCCCGTCCCGAGGGAGACGCCGAGCGGATCGTCGCCGACGCCGACCCGGAGCTCGACGCCGCGAAGTCGCTTCGCGGGAAACTCGTCGTCGTCGTCGTCGAAGCGGAGCCGCGCGGCGACTCGCTCTTGGGGAAGGCGAGGAGGAGCACCTCGAGGACGAGGCGGAAAGCTAGAAGCGGCGGCGGCAGCACGGAGGCGAGTGGAGGAACCAGAAGGAGGCGAAGGGGAAGGAGAAGGAGAAAGAGGACGAGAACGAGGGCGAGAAGGTCGAGAACGAAGACCAGGGCGAAAACGAAAAAGAAAGCGAAAACGAAAACGGGAAGGCGAACCCGGAAGCGGTCGAGGACGAGAAGAAACAGCGGGACGAGATCGAGGTGGAGGACGAGGTCGAGATCGAGGACGAGAAGCAGGACGAGGACGAGATCGAGGACGAGGGACAGGTCGAGAACGATGCTGGAAACGGAGGGAAGCGGAGTCGAGAGACACGAGGAGAGCGGTCTCGGTCTTTGGTGGCGGCGATGCAGCTCTTTCTACGAACGGAGGGCGAGCGTCGCGAAGGCGATCGTTGTTCATTTGGCGTCGCGTGTTCCGATCATCCTCGGCGCGGTTACCGGCGAAGAGACGACGCGGAGGAAGGGTCTGTTCGAGGAGCCTCTGTGGTGTGGTGGGTCGTCGTCGTCGGCGAGGACGAATCGCGGACGCTAGCGTTCTCGGGCTCCTCGTGTCTATGCAGTTCGATTCGTGCGGATCCACGGGACCATCTACGTCGTACGATCGAAGGGACGGGAGCCACGGTTCGCCTTTTCTCCGTAGTCCGACCACCGACGAGCGAGCGTCGCCTTTCTTTCTCGACCGAGACCCGCGACCAACCGCCGGAGACGACGGAGCACGCCGTTCCCGGGCCATCGAGCTCGGGGACGGATTCGAAACCGGAAACGCCACTGCCTTTCACGTCTCTTACTATTCACGGGTTCATTGCATTCGCGCGTTCGCGAACGATTTCGAGGAGAACGACGATCGTCGTGCACGGGAGCTTGGGAACGATCGGCGCCGAGGACTCGAGGAGAGGAGCGAGGATAAAGATAAAGAAGGGGCCCCCGGAAGCGGTGAGTCCGCGGCCGATCCGTCTCGGACGGCGGTGCCTCGGGAAGTGGGGTCACGGTCCCGCCGCGCCGGCAAGCCGAGGACGAGATGGAAACAGAACGACGATGATCGAGCTCGTATCGAGAAATCAGTCAATTTCTCGCCAATTCCTACCGCGGACGATCCCACAGACGTTTCTTCGGTCGATGCATTTCCTTACACTGCCTATAACGACGACGAGGACGAGGACGGGGACGAGGGGGACGACGCGCAGATCGGCCCGGCCCGCGAGATCGACGACGACGACGACGACGACGACGTCCGAAGAAGACGGAACAAATTGTCTCGACGCCGGGACGGCAACGGGGAACGTTCTCGGGGCCATCGTCGCCGCGTTCGGGATTCGCGCGGCGAGAAACGCGAGAGTCACTACACTGCCCGGTTCCAGGAGCCGATCACCAACGAAAGTTGCGGGAACGAGACGACGGAGCCCTCGACGGACGGACCAACGACAAAGACGACAAAGACAAAGACGAAGGCGTCGAATTCGCGCGGCCGGAAATATGGATTGCTGTTCGTCTTGTATCTACTGGCTGCCTGGCCGCTGGTGTGTTCGACGAATCCTCACGGACAATTCGTCTCCGGCTTCGCGCCCGACTCGTCGTCCCTCGGCTCGGCCGAGAGACTCTCCCGGCACAACGTCACGCAGATCTCGTCCCTACTGTCGTCTTCGGGCGTCGCGCACCGGTGGCTGCAGCATCAACAACAGCAGCAACAGCAGCAGCGTAATCGGCAGAGCGAAGAGAAACGCGGCACGCCGCGGGAACAGCAGCCGTTTCGAGGCGACAGAGACGGGGACAAGAAGAAGGATAACGGCGTCGACGGACGCCACCGTCGCCGCCGACACGACGACGAGCAGACGGTCCGCGAGAGGCTAGAACGCGAGGTGCGGGCCAGCGAGCCGGCGGCGGACGAGACGCATCCTTACAACGAATACAGTTGGGAGGTGAACCAGATAAACCCTTGGCTGTCGGCCTGCGACTTGGCGGGTCCAACGCCGGCCGATCTTCAAGGCAGTTGCGGTCCACCGGAAGTGCCGAAGAACTGCCCCGCGGCGTGCCCGCCGGCGAACGCGAGGGGAGAGAAAGTCGGGAAGGACGCCGGGTTCCTCGAGGTGATCGAGAGGGTCGAGCTC
>SMSR01015709.1:151930-171860 GCA_019453355.1 Ceratina japonica | reverse complement strand
TGGTAATACTTCATCTCTTCAAAATCGTCAAGCTCTTCCCATTTATTCCCATCAATTTCACGCTAAATTATTCTACTGCTGATTGCCAATTTATCTAACGCTGTAGCTATTAATTACTATGAGGATACCAATCTACCTACCAAAGTCATGTGGAAATCGCACGGAATTAATTGCAAAGTGTATCGAGAATCAAATGATATCCAAGTCGTTTCACTGATCCGAATTAAGCAATTACTAATATACACTGTAGTTCAAAAGTACTAAAATACTCGTTTCAAATTATAGATTGAGTATAAAAAATTATTCTATAATTCTATCAGAAATATTATTTGCCAATTGTTAAATCATTCGTTTTATAATTCGTTTCATTCATTAATAACATTCTTCTTAGTCAATAATTTTAAATCGTAATATAATTTATATACGAATTTAACATTTATTTTCTAACGATCATGAAAAGAAAAACAGGTATCGTTGAATTATTTTCACGGGGAGCTAAACTTTTGGATAATGTTGTGTGCCGAACGCGACCCGCCGTAATTAAAATGATCAGCCAGTCGTGTTTTATCAGCAAGTATGGCAATTCGAACAGCTTAATTCCAGAGCCGGGGACCAATCGCGATGTGCGTTGAATCGCACGCGGCGGCCAGAGGCGGCGGAAGATTAAATCAGCTCGCGTTGCAAATTAAATTCGAATGATGTGCTGCCCGTTTATCTTGTTACGGACTCGTATTGCCTAACAATTGAAATTTCGCGAGCCGAACACCAGAATCCCGTATGGTGAGCACACGTATAACCACCGGCGGTCGAAAGTCTCGCATAATGTGCATACGTACGTACATACTCTGGCTACAATACACGCGTGCCAGTGAAATATGTATTCGGGCTTACGCGCGGAACACGCGATTGTTCGCACGTGTGTCCCTCGCTATCGTGTGCGTGCAATTGCGAGCATGAATGGGACCTTATTCGATAATTCCGCTGGAATATGGAGGCAACGATCCACACTTGCGGTTATCCAAATCGTTAAATACCGATTGGACGGTTCTATTGATTCGGTGGCCTGTAGGTGACGTCGGCGGTTCCTACCGACTGACGCTGTTGCCAATCCGGAACTGCATTGCTCGCTATTTTCTTCGCGGAGTGTAGAAAACTCGGCGAACCTCGAAGCGTGCAATTCGCCATGACAAAATATATTTATAGTAAATAGTTGTCAAGCCTTTGTGTATTTCTATATTGCGACTGTAACGTGAGAAAATATGTCTCACTCCTGTCGACGATTTTTGCGATTAAAAATTTTGATAGGTTTTGAATTATGCAGATTTCTCGACTCAGTGTGTTTGAAGGGAAACAATTTGTAAATTCGGAGAAATCGTACCGTTTTATGGATTCATTTGTTACCGTATTGAACATTTACTGAAAGGCATTGGATAGGATTCCGTCGTTGTTCCGACGGTATTGTTCCTGCGAAATGTATTGCGAAATGGTTTTGTTCCAATTTACGTGTTGGGAGAACGTGCTGTAATTATATGTGCAAGCGCGTTTACGTTTATTCTGCATGCAAACAATGAAAATGTATGACGCGCGTTTTTCAAATGACGCTGTCATATAGAAATACAGATATGCATACGTATTGTGTGTACAGTTATACATTTTATCATATATGTAACTTGCTTTTACATTCATTACTGTTTTGCACTTTAATGGTGCCGAAAGTAAGACACATCCATTATTTTCGTGTTGTATTTTACAACATATGAAATTCTCGTTTAATATTACAAACTCGTTTCCGCTTCGATCAACGCTGGTTAAAAAACTCGTAAAATGCACAGTATGTTCACTCGATGCGTAACTCCTCTTTTTTATATCTCTACGTATACTTGCACCAAAAGTTGAAGTACAACCGCGCAAATAATGATACCATATGCAAAAAAAAAAACGAAAGAAAGAACATGTTTTCATTTAAGACTTGGTTTTTGAGAAATGAGTTTGAAAACCGGTTAGG
This sequence comes from Ceratina japonica, assembly GCA_019453355.1. NCBI lineage: Eukaryota > Metazoa > Arthropoda > Insecta > Hymenoptera > Apidae > Ceratina > Ceratina japonica. The sequence continues at coordinate 169,855 of SMSR01015709.1, read as the reverse complement.
TGAATTGAGGCAGTTTTACCACGATTTTTGGAGTAGCTTGTATAACATATAGCGAAGAATTTTTGCCAACGGGTAGCACGAGCCATTTGCGTGGCTTGAAAAATTGTTCACCAAAAAATCACGAGTAAGGTGTGGAAGGTTGAACACGCTATACACGTTCACACGTACAGTGCGTGCCGATAATACCGCCAGATGAAAAATGTCGAAAAACCGGAAAATTCATAGCGATGACGAAAAATGATGGCGAAATCGCGTTCCCTTCCACGTGAAAATGCCGATAGCAACTGTTGACGAAGCCGCGGTACGTTTCCGGATCGATAAAAATGAGTCAATCGCACGCGTTCCTTGATATTTCTCGAGGTACAACGTTTACCTGGCAAACCGAAGATCTTGTTAACTGCGAGGTACACATACTCGACGTGCTTCTATTCGTGAAAATATACGGAGAACTTGACTTGGCTCTTCCAGTTACTTACAATCGTAAGTAATTACTTAAATTGCGTGTCATAGCAAAATTTATATGAATTCTGGGCTTATTCGAAATACGATGATGGAAGACGGAATATAAAATTTTAATCTCCCAAGTTAAATTTTATTACTAAAATTCATGGACTTCGAAATCCATGAAACGATTACAAAATCTCTTTAAATTTCCTAATAAATCTGAACGATTAGACAGGTTTACAAATTTAAAGTTCATTACGTAATTTTTAACACAAAAACTGAATCAATCTTTGAAACTTAATTTCCACATCAGATTTTTCAGACAGTCTTGCGTAAATTGTGATAAATACCAATTTGAAACATTTTCCTAGGAATATTGTGAAAAGAGTAATCATCCCTGTAAATTACGTTCATGTAATATGTTCATATCCCGCGCATAAAAACCATGCAAGCTTCTGTTATTGATCAGTGAATTGAAACTGGTTCGGTCCACGATGCCGAGTCATCCGACCAGCAAAATTCTGAATTCAAGCCATTCCGACAGCTTTGCATGCATGATAATGGAAAATCGATTCACAATTTCATTTCTAATTATAGTACATATTCATCAAAATTTTTTCAGCTTACTGCGTACAGTTATTTTATACTGACACTGAACGTTTTCCCACTTGTCAATATTTTCAATGACGATTCAACAAACTCTATGAAGTATACATGTTCGCAAATATGCAAAGTGAAGAATGAGGAAGAGCAGGTATGTCCAAACCACTATTTCCAGGAATTGGTTCCAGGCTTCGGAGCAGGAGTGATGAACCGAGCATGGAGAGGATAATTGTAAAGTGGAGAAATGACGACTAGTAGCTAGTAGTTAGTAATAGAGACGAGTATCATGGCCCCGTGTATATGGAGGTTTACTACCATTAGCCTAACACATCTATCTGTTGTTCTCCTGGTAGTCATCTCGCTCGGACAATCTATTGTCTGCTTTTACCCAATCTATGTGGTCGGACGANTTTAATCTCCCAAGTTAAATTTTATTACTAAAATTCATGGACTTCGAAATCCATGAAACGATTACAAAATCTCTTTAAATTTCCTAATAAATCTGAACGATTAGACAGGTTTACAAATTTAAAGTTCATTACGTAATTTTTAACACAAAAACTGAATCAATCTTTGAAACTTAATTTCCACATCAGATTTTTCAGACAGTCTTGCGTAAATTGTGATAAATACCAATTTGAAACATTTTCCTAGGAATATTGTGAAAAGAGTAATCATCCCTGTAAATTACGTTCATGTAATATGTTCATATCCCGCGCATAAAAACCATGCAAGCTTCTGTTATTGATCAGTGAATTGAAACTGGTTCGGTCCACGATGCCGAGTCATCCGACCAGCAAAATTCTGAATTCAAGCCATTCCGACAGCTTTGCATGCATGATAATGGAAAATCGATTCACAATTTCATTTCTAATTATAGTACATATTCATCAAAATTTTTTCAGCTTACTGCGTACAGTTATTTTATACTGACACTGAACGTTTTTCCACTTGTCAACATTTTCAATGAAGATTCAACAAACTCTATGAAGTATACATGTTCGCAAATATGCAAAGTGAAGAATGAGGAAGAGCAGGTATGTCCAAACCACTATTTCCAGGAATTGGTTCCAGGCTTCGGAGCAGGAGTGATGAACCGAGCATGGAGAGGATAATTGTAAAGTGGAGAAATGACGTTCTACTAGTAGCTAGTAGTTAGTAATAGAGACGAGTATCATGGCCCTGTGTATATGGAGATTTACTACCATTAGCCTAACATATCTATCTGTTGTTCTCCTGCTAGTCATCGAGCTCGGACAATCTATTGTCTGCTTTTACCCAATCTATGTGGTCGGACGACGAGCAATTCAACTTGAAACATAAGAAATCCGGAGCCGATCGGTAGCCATTCATACCTGAAGACTACTTGCATTACGATGCTTAATGCCCTTAATAACTATCTGCTTAAGTCCCTGTTTCCTGTATAAGATATACAGGGATAGGAAATGCTTAAGACGATCTTAAAACTAAGTAACGACTATGAATACCGGCCCACGAACAACGTCCAATTAAAATGCCTGTAATATGGGAAATCTCTACGTCGCTGATTTATCCTTGTAACATTTATTTCCGTGAACCAGGATAAGGAGAAATACCGTGTTACACCGTGTCCCCGGAGAAATTACACTGAGTGTCCATTCTTAACAATTTCGTAACCAATACGAGCGAGCAAACACCGGAATTGCCGGCGTACCTCAAACCGAATCCAGACGTGCGGATCATACGCGCGAGTTCTCCTTGGTGAAAAGTTTAGTCAAAAGGAAAAATATTGAAACGTACGAGGCGTAGCGTTGAGCGACAGTCCGCTTCCTATGGAAACGTGCAATTTCGCCGATGCATCGGAAACTAGTACGTAATCCTCTTGCGCCCATACGCCGTGCCGCTGTGCCGCGCCAGGGGATCAAAGTGCACGCGTTAAATTGCTGGCGTCACACGAAAGACGGGCGACGAACCGACGCGACGCGGCGCGGCGCGCGCGGCTTGGCCCAGTGAATTCCCTGCCAAACCGCGTCGAAATCGACCGACTGAATACTCGTGTGCACTCGAACGCGTGAACGCAGCATTCCAGTTATGTACGGGCCCTCTAACAAGGACAGACACTTCGCCCCGTTGACGTCACGTTGCATCCCTAATCGCTGCGTCGCGTCGCGTCGTCGCGTCGTGCGCTATGCGCACAAGCACAGAGCACAAGATGCATCGAATACCGTGCCGCGGCGATATTTGACGTCTTAAAGGGTAAACATTAGGAATTCCTTGTCTCATACAGGTCCCGCAATCCTTTCAAAGCGGCTACCAAATTGAAAATTCCAATTTACTTCCTAAGGGAATAGCTTACATCGAAGGGAATAAAGTTTGGAAAAGTATCAAGTTTTATATAAATACAAAGTATAGTGAATTTGATTAAAAATACATGTGATACCCCGGATCCTTTTAAAAAACAATACACGATTCATGTGAAACATTCAGGATATTGTTAGGGGCTCGTATAGATGTCGTATACGTTTATAAATTTTTGAACGGATCTAACGTGGACCGACAGGAAAGTGGACGTGTTTTATCCCGGATACTCCCGACGCGAGAGCCACCGGCCATTTGTTCCTCCGGTCACAGACAGGATTAAATGGGAAAGGGATTTACCTCTCGTAAAATATTCTTTTGGATTAAAAATTTGTCCGAGTCGAAACTAACGTTGCCGGTGATAAAAGAGGAATAAGACACGCGCGGGGCATGATTCCGTGCTTTGGAATTTGAATGAGACCGCCTTTGAGATGGCGAGGAAATAGAAGGTGGCAAGCATTGGCTTATAAAAGAGAAAGAAAACGAGAAGGGAGAAGCATAAAGAAACTAGCATTCCGTGTGACAGCTTCCCCTCTACATTAAGAGCTTATAGAATAAATTTCTTTATAAAAATCAGGATAGTTTACTCTATGTAAGAGAAGTTCAAAAAAATTCGTAACAATAAATTTCAATCCCTTGGGGATGGAATTCTGGTAAACCCTTTCTTATTGGGTGCATACCTCGTGAGACATACGAGAAACGTATCCTATTTTCATGTTTTCAGGACCAATGTTAGGCATCGATGTACTGTCAGTCAGAATATCTTTAGACACGTAGCTATAGTGAGAGACGTGTAGACGCAAAGGTACTATAATTTGGCAAATCGCGCTGGCGAAAAAGCAGGGCGAGGAAAACCAGGAACGGCTTCGTAGTAGGTCGTTGAAAAAAACGAAAACAAGGAGAGAATGAAAAAAATACTCTAGTAATATTCTAGTACTCGCACGGCCCGTTGACTTTTCTCAGCCCCCTTAACGATCATTAGAGCGAGACAAGTGCGGCGACACACTCGCTCAGTGGATTATTCCACGCAAAAACCGAGTCACATTGTCTTCTCGACAATGCCGAAGTTAAATCATTTTTAACGGGACCCATTCGTCCGCGTTGCCTAAATTAAGCGAGCAATTAAACAAAGAATACAGCGCGGGACAATTTCCATTTTTATTAAGCGCTGAACATTTCAAACATCACTGCACATTTCACATGTTACTGCTATGTATTGGGTTGTCCGGAAAGTTCGTGCTTATGCCATTTACTGAAAATCGGTCACGAAGTTTCTGGACAATCCAATACTTTGTACATTGACATCTAATTTAGAACATTAAGTAATTTCTTTAAATTAATTTCTTTTTCTTGAAGCTTTGCTGACCACTGAGCGGGATTTCATCGCTTCCGGAAACGGTTCGTGAACAGGCTTCTCTTTGGGCTGCGGGAAACCTACGTGGACAGACGGATCGTTACTAGAATGGAAACAAGGTCTTTGTACATGGTTGCTGCCACGATAAGCAAGGAATACCGATAAGGAAACATAGGATAATCCATCGCGCGTCGCCGGATAAAGGCCGATAGTAAAATTCGTTTACGAGGGGGGATTGGCTGATCTCGGCCAGACCGAGATTAACCTCGTTACACGGAGTTCCTCTAAACCTTGCTCGTTCATTATGCACGTACGTACAGTAGTATACCGTATAGTATAATGAAACGAACTTCTATCAACACAGATCAAATTTCAATAATAAAACATTTAGTCGACTTACTCTCAAACAGCGTTGGGAAATCGTAAAAACTTTCGATGATGTAATCCACTCCTTTCTCAACGAGAAGCGTTTCAAGTCTTAACGAAGAAAACTTCGTCCATGAATAATATTATTAAAATACGAAATAAGGCGAGGGGAAATTTTTGACCATTAAAATAATGGCGTACTTCCTCCGGATAAAAATACCGTTTGCTCGCCTCAATAAACATATTATGTGGACTCGTGAGAACTAAGAAATGTACGCTAACTTCGTTCAGAGGAATGTGAAAATCTGCGGTTTTAATCAACGCCGCAGAACTGAAACGCACGTCGATTTCAAAGGCCCGATGGAACAAAGGGTTTCAATTTCCTCAACGCGAACCAAGGAGAACCACTTGGTGTAACCTGGTTCCCGGTTCAAAGCGACGGGAATTCTTCGTTACCGTCTTTTGCGAGGGTAAAGTGAAAAAGTTCAATGGAAAATAAACAATTAATTCAACAAACTCTCAAAACTCTTAGAACGTGGCGATGTCATGGCCCATACCAAATTAACCACATAAGCAAACGTAATTAAATGTCTGAAAACAAGGAATTAGATCCGTTTGTAAATCAACTCACCTAAGAGTCTCTTTTCTGTTCGCTACTTCCTTTTCTTTAACTTCGTAGTCATTATTCAAATGTGTAAACACTATTTAATTGTCTACGTACAAGTACTGTATTTAAAAGAATAATACAAAAATTAAAGAAAGAAAAATATATAAAGAAAGGCTCAGTCTTTCGGCCTCAATTATTAATTCGCGGTGAACTGTCCTTCGTTCCCTCACACACAATCAGTCTCGCAGTCCTTCGCGAACTCTCTTTCTAACTGTCGACTNGCAATTCAAATGTGTAAAAGATGTGTAAAAGAATAATACAAAAATTAAAGAAAGAAAAATGTATAAAGAAAGGCTCAGTCTTTCGGCCTCAATTATTAATTCGGGGTAAACTGTCCTTCGTTCCCTCACACACAATCAGTCTCGCATTCCTTCGCGAACTCTCTTTCTAACTGTCGACTCACTACTCCCTAACGATTTCTTACAACTAATTAGAAATGCCCGAAACTACGTGACAATATTCCTCTAATACTTTTCGCGCTTGCAAATGTAATTTCTTTTTCAAAGTGCAACTAATTGCTTATTAGAGATAGTCTAACTTAAGAGCGTTTTTACTCTTTGGAGCGTTCATTTATCTGTTGATAATAAAATGCTAATGCTCCTTTTTTGCTACTCCTCATCGCGAATGCACTTCGAATCGAACAATTACTCAGGCTCGCGTACCACGTAGAGTGCATTAACCGTAAGCGTGACAGCCAAAAAAATGGTGGTGGCCGTAAAAACGATTGCCCACTTCGGACTGATTGTGCCGCCGCTTCGATTGTTTGCGTGCCTCAGTAGGATTCTATGATTTCGAGTGGATGTTACTTAACCATTACCAAGCGCATTTTACATTCCAACCATGTTTCAACCTACATCATCGATACAAGTAGTTTATGGTTGCCAAATATCTCTGACACAACAAGCGACGACAGTCTCTGTCCATTAAAATAGTCTATAAAATATAAATGTAGTTATGGTTTTGTACTGCTACGGATGACCGAGTAAAAACGATGAAGGTTTAAAATGAACAGTGGCCGCGGTTTCTGCCTTTGTGAAATTTATGAAGAAGCAAACGGGAAGGGAAACAAACAAACGCAAATGAAGTTACAATCTCTCGAGCCAAGAGTTCCTCCTTCCTCTTTCGCATTATATTTCATTCTCGTAAATAAAAACGATGGCTGGGGGAGCGAAGTGAATTCCCCGCGAAATTAAAAACAATAATACCGCTGCTGTTTCAATAAAACGCAACACGGTTCTCGCTCCCCCCGGCAAATAATCGTCCAACTCACCCTTGAATAAAATATTCACCATCCTGTCGGTGTCCCGCAATTCATACTCGTACAATGGCGGAGTCTTTGTAAATAGGTAACGAAAAGGGGCGCCAGGATCATCGTCACATTCTCTTAGGATACATAAGGCACACTAAAATATACCAAATCTAGTTGCTTGTAATTTGCACATGTTTTCTTTCTTCATTTTCCGCTCTCGACAAAATGATTGGTGAATTACCTGCAGTATCTCAATATCCGTCAACATCAAAAGTCTTGCCTTATCATCCGAAGATTCCGATTTGAATTCCTCTTCACAGTAACAACTTTCAACCGAACGCGATCGCTTTCGCAGCATACTAGAGCTTCTGCTACTAGAGGAGATACTACTATCCAGTATAGGTTCGTCTACGACCACGTAGATTCTAAGTAAAATGTTCTGGCATCAAATAAACTTATATTTTTTCTTTGGGATTATCCTCATTTATGCAGATGCAGTAGAACTTTATAAATAATTTATGAATATCGCCGTTTTCGATCCTTAATATACGCCTTAATGATCTTTATCCTCGGATTATTAAAAATGTTCATCCGGTACGCATCAAATGAGGATACGGGAATTTATTAGACTGATTATAGTCATGAAAAGTGGTGTTTACTCGGGATTGCAGATCAGCTCGAGGCCGCCTTTAAAGCTGATGAAGTTGAAAACGGGCACGTAGTCACGCTCGGAGATCTGGCAATAAATTCTGAACGGTTGCTCATCGCAGATCGTCCCGACCTGTTCGCAAATATCGCATCGCGACCAAAGGAAAATTTATTAACCTCCCAGAAACGAATGTAGCTCCGAGTTTTCTATGTTCGTCGGCGTGCAAATCGGTTCAAAGGATATAAGAGGATCGAGAGAAGCTATTGTGAATGCATAAAAACTGCGTTCCACGATTGATCGACTTCGATCGCGAGTCGGAAAGCTTCTTTGATTGACGTTAATTAATCTGATACGCATGATCAATCGGGAGGGTCGTAACGTTCGACGCTAATAAATCGCATGATCCACGAACATGAATAAAAATGCAGAAAGAAGGGAAACAGAATCCTATTAGCGAGTCGAAAGACTTTTGGGATTCCCAGTAGAGAACGAACTTTCTACTTTTATTTAACATTTTTATCCGCGCGTATCCGAATTGAAATAAATTGGTCCCGTCTCGTCGTAAATAGACAATTTTCTATTTATGGAACGATTTAAAGGCGACGCGGTCAGAAGCTTTAATGGAACCAGCCGAACGATCGTGATTAATATTAAATAGATTAAACATTGAATGCGCATTAAATTAAATTGCCTTCGATCAGTCGTGGACGTAGCGCCGTAATATCTTCCGAAACACGGGTCTCGATCACTCTCACAGTTAGTCTGAATAATTGAAGAATCGAGAGGACGATGGAAATTCCTTTTTCGATCAACTCGTGAAATTCTCTACTATCTCAGGCGACAAAGAATATATTTTTAGCAGAAGAATTAATTTCTCTTTTACTTATTCCTTGCAGAAAATGAAGTCCTTCTAAGTTTATCGGAAAGGTGAAATTGTTCCCAAGTATTGAGAACCCCTTTTAGTAGTAAGCTGTCCTTTTAGGAGACATTGAATATTTCATTGACTCCGCGTATCGGAGATATTTCGGTTCCGTATTGGGAATTAATAGGTAAGAAATAGGATGATACATCTGCGAAGAGGTCGGAGATGTCTGGGTAGTACTGGTTCTTCAAGGTTATCGTCGTTCTCTCTACGGCCATACTGGGATTTCGCACGATGGTCACCTTAAGTTCCAAGTACGGGTGTTGCAACATGATTCCACTCCGTACAAATTTGCCTCACCGAAACCCGAGATTTCATTTCCATTCTGTGTAACACATACTTTCGAATTTTTACCTACCATAACTAACCAAACACGTTAAAATCTACTAATTAGCCATTTTGAGATCGAAGCGAAATTGCCGCGAAACCTCGCGTGTTTCGCTGTTCTTGCGTCTCTCTTCCGACCAGGACGTAAAGATAAAAGATATGTTCTCATCCTTCCAGATTAGCCACTAAAAAGCACTTCCCAATAACGGCCATATTGAGTTTTTAATCAATCAGATTCACATGGGATATTCGAATGTATATTGCATAGATATTTGAGCGTAAAAAAGAATCTTCTTATCTTATAAAATATTCACTTTTAAAAGAATATGATTATGAAAGAATATATAAAACACTTTGAACCGAATCAACACATTTCTCAATGTAAATAAACCGGGGCTGAAATAAACCGTAGTTTAATGCACCAGAAATTGGAAAATCGCAATAAACGTTAAAACTGGAACTGGCTTGGGAGCACACCTCTATCTTTACATCATGCTTGCGATCGATCCGAGGATTTTCGAAGTTCCTTGGACATTCGCGTGACTTCTGTTTTATACGACGCAACGACGAAGTCCCAGCGCGAGGGTCTAAAGCCTGGTCAGCCAAATGAAGGACTATTGATTCTCCGTTACGATTTCGAGAGGGTCGCGACAATCCCACATAACTCATGTTTTTTCCCCCCAGGAATATCGTCGTACCCCGTCGTTGATGACCACACAGAAATACGCTGAACAGGATTCGAACGTTTTGTAGCGCAGACATTGCTCCCCCTGGGGTAATCGGATCGTCTGATAAATCGTCTTTCGATTCGCACAGCGAAAAGATATCTCTTCGGACCTTTCGATCCACGTTACATAATGGCACATTTTCGTAACGTGAAACAAACAACAGATAGAAAATTACGACTTCGAAGACTCGAGTTGAGCACGGTCGCAAATAATGCACGGCGTTGAATGTGGATTCGGAGTTTGAATTCGGAAATCAGAGGAATTAGGAAGCAACGCGCTGGAAAATCCCTTAACTGCGCCCATTTATCTCGGGGGGGTGTATTGTTTCAAATATGTTCCCGTGTTTAGCTAACTGCCTGGAAAACACTAACGAAATACGGATATTCTCTATAACCGAGTAAATGCGACTAAATAGCATTTCAGAAGACGATTACGTAATACGTTCAAGCGCAATAAGACACCGAATTTATGAAATCCTTTTAATCGCGCAATTAATGAACGGCAGAAAGTAATTCTATAGGAAGATCGTAACGTTTTGTTCGAGGAACATTGAAAATCGATTTGCCCTGTTTTAAACATTTAATCGACTCGATCGCGGCAATCCGTAACCGCTTCGTAAATAATTATCGTGACAAAATCGTTCCCTAGCGCTGAAGCTTCCTATGGAGGCAACTTGCCGCGTGCTGTTGCTTCCTGTTCTCGTGGAAATTGAAAATTAAAACAGACCAGGCTAAGTCTGCCGAAGATAGTTTACCTCACATCATGACAGATTCTCTACTTCTAGTGAAAATTGCTTCGAAACTAACGTTAAGAAATTGGCGCTTGTGCTTCGATATAGTGTAAGATAAACAGATTTCGTTGTATATAAAGGATTATACATGTAGGAAACCAGGCATCTCTATAAGCATTTCACGATTTTTTATGTACCCGGTTGAATCTTTTTTGATTTTGTCAACGATTCGGAGCGCTTGACGCAAGAGCCGATTTGAATGGACCTCGAGTATTCTCCGATAAAACTCCATGTTTATTTCTATCCGACAATAGCATGAATCATATAGAGCATTATTGAGAAGTTAAAGTTTCACGCATAGAACGCGTGAGTGAGGTCATAGATAAATAATTCTTTAAAAAATAAGTACATCATATTTTTCCAGTATTTTATACACGACCATAGCTGTGAAACTAGTAAAAATTCCGTAAAGCTTCAAGTTAATTCAATGAACGCGTCAGTGGTCTGCATGTTAAAAGCGGCGGAGGCATCTCTTGTGCTTTCTTGCGCGGAACGCAATATTTTTTAGCAACAGCGGGTACCGATCCGACAACTGAACGCGTTCGTTGCTGTCACTCTACAAGGGCCTTAATTGCGTCCGCTGCAAATATTTGCATTTCAAGTGGCTTCTGCTTGCCTGCATAATGTTTGACACAGCGGCAGCTACCGGGATGGGCCTAGTTGCCAGAGAACGTTCACGAGTACCATAAGAGCCCACTCTTCTATACGGTATGTAACTCCATACCGTTGTATATACATACGTACATACATACGTAGATACATGCACGTGCAGCGACAAACTGACGCGTTCAATTTCAGTACGAATTTTTCTGATTGAGGAAACACTCTGTAAACCCTTCCCTATTTACAGCTCACTAACTGGCCCAAATCGAATTTTTGACCGTTCGACCGTGTTCTAATTCACCATTCGCTTGACAATAGATATTTTATTTTAATAGATATTTTATTTATTTGCACTCTCCCAGTTATACCAATTGTTAAAATTTCGACGTACCAACAACGAACTCGTTATTGACTTTAGCTTCAGTTTTTTATTATAACTTTTTTATAAACCATTTGCAAGTCAATGTTCATATTTTTTCTTATTTTCACGTATTGGTTCAGTTTCATCGTTTAATCCGGGAACATCCTATATAATGTTTGCCTAATTGACACATTTTACGATAAAACACGCTGAAAGCATTCGTCAAACTTTTCCTGTGACGCGTAGGCTTAGTCATGTGTGTACGTAGGTAGTACGAATCGTGCAGGCGGAAAATGTATCAAAAATCAATTTCAATAAGAGAAAATAATGTAACAGTGCAATCTGGTGGAATTCCAACAACAAAGAGATTCCAACATCAAACAAAAGTATGCCGCGTTTAAAATCGAGCCGGCTTTTATCCCGTTTATCTGGTTATTTCGAGTAGGAAATGGACAGGGGCATTCATGTTCGAGGGAAAGTTTGTGCCGTGATCAATTGGCCCGCATCGTGCTCAGGGACCGTGGAGTAAGTACAGTCGTAACGGCTTTGAAAAAAATTTATTCCGCGTCGTTGGGAAAGGGTTTCACATACGGCACATAGCGCGACGCGCCTCCATAACCAATTTCCCGAGGGTGGGCGAATAACTGCGTACATCCACGGTTCTGTGTACACGGGAGCTCTAAAGTCGTTTTAACGACGTACCGTTGTCGAGAAAGCCTTGCCAATACCGACCGGCAACGGCAAACAAAACTATAGTTCGAGATATAACCAAAAAAACTGCAATCTGTGGCTAAAAATATCGCGAACTCCGTATTTACTTTGTATTATCCATGCGAGCTTCGTTTATTTAACCGAAATGTGTTTAAAACCGTCGATTGAACTAACTGAAAAATAAAAAATGCAAAGTTCGCGATTGTAGGTATGTAAAATCATATAAATTGAGGATAATTAATACTAGATTGCCGGAACGAGTCAATTTGACTCATTGTTCAAGACTCGTTCAAGTATCATGCAAAAGAAATAGAATTGCAAAAAAACTTGCGGAAAATGTATTTCAAAAACAGAATATATACATATAAATTGTTACGAATAAAGTTTCCTTACAATAAAATTGTATACTTCAATTTTGATGTTTGAACCAAATTGATTCATTTCAGGCAAAATAGATATAGCCAACATCCAACAATCGAGTGTTAAAAAGATTAAAAAATTTAATTCTGCATAACTTTATAATCAATGATCATAACTGCGATTAAAAGCGGTAAAGTCTCTTATTTCAAATTCCGATTAATTCATATCGATTTCCGGTCCCAGAAATATCGCCGTAAGACGATTATGACATTTTATCCATAAATCTCGTCTCTCTCTTATTAAAAATCTAAGAATTTAAATTTATTATGAGTTATATTGTTAGCAGCGGAGATATCTCTCATTTATAAATACTGGTTAGTTTATCGCGATCTGAATCCTGATTCCGGAAATAGTGTCGCGTGAAGACAATTGTACTTTTTTCGAGACAGTTATCGCTTTCTTTCTCATACGTCTCGGACCTCTTGCTCGCACGCTGACCCAGTAACTGACCTGTCCCAACCCTTACCAACGTCTAGACACCTGCTACGCTGTTCTAGGAAATAAGCCTTTGCTTCTAGCAATGGTAGTGAGCCGGGATTCCGCGCTTGGATTCTACAAGGCACTTAAGATGGTTCTATTAAAATTCTTAAGTCAAGTGAATGTACATACTAAGAATTTCCAAAATCTTAATTGAACATACACTACTGTAATTTATAAAATTAAATGATGTGAGTTTGTAAACAAATTAAAGTAGTTACTTATAGGAAGTATAATATTTTACATTATTAGGAAATTATCTGAACATATGATTCACGTGGTTAATTGATTCAAGTTTCATTAACCAATTTGGTTGGTTTACCAGATTGACAATAACCAAAATTTGTGTTAACCACAAATACAAAATATTTTGGTATTTGTTAAAACTACCAAATTGATATATATTGAATTATATATTTTATGAAAATAAAAACGAATATCTTGTCATTTTTATTTCACGATTCTTGATAATTGTTGACATAGATTAGAATATTAGAATGAAATAAAACATTCTTTTCTCTTATGTATCAGAATATCAGAAGGGAAATTCGTAAAATATTATTAATTTTATTCGCTCACTTTTTAACAATGTAATAATGCAAATTATGATCTGGATATTTGAAATTCCCTATGTAACTTTCGGATATTCTTCAATTACATGGCTTAAGACTTATTTGCATGTGTACATTGTCATTTAAAAGATGAGGAGAAACTCATATTCAACGATGTTTCATCTGTTGCATGCTAAGGATTAATGTCAGGTGACGACGAGAAGATCTTGTTTGCAATTTCTTGCCCCCCGGGTATTAGTTCGACGAAATCTCAGAGAGGCTGAAATACTCTCGTTCAATTTATATGCATACACACTTATATGTCACAAGCAACGAAGTAACGACCGTGATTGTAGGAAATTTCTTGTCTACGGGTTACTCCTGCAACTAGCAACATGATCAGTAATGGGAAAGTTTTCCCTCATGATTAATTGCACGACCCCCAGTAATAAAAAGTAGTATCGCAATTATTATTATCGAAAATAAGCTTGTGACTCTTCAAATAAATATACAGGGTGTCCCAAAAATCTTGGTATGACCGATTAAGTAATTCTATAATTAATAAGAATCAAGCTTGGCTTAAATGAACAGAAAATTTATATACAAAACATTTATTGATAAATGATCAGAAAATAATCACCAGAATTCTAAAAAATGTGGCAGTCAATATGTTAAATAAGAATAAGATTAGTATGGCTTACGAATTATTTTATTAATGTAACAGGTTTCCAAATTATTAACCATGTTGCAGCATACACAGCTCTGCTCATAAGACTAAATACTTATGTCTACCTTACAAGTAATACAAAAGTACTTGACGGATATTCGAACTCATTTTTTTTTTTTTCAAAAACTAAGCATGACATGAAAAAATATCATTCTTTTCTTCGTCTTATTTTTATATTATATGTAGGATTGATTGTACCACGATTTTCGGGACACTCTGTATATCAGGGCGCCTCTGTATGAAGCTAACAATGTTGGCGAAACGCAATTGTAGTTTTTAATTTTGAATATTTATATCCAAACCTATGAATTATGATGCTCACCAGCAGAATTGCACTCCCGGGAATTTCCAACTCCTACATTATACCAAACGCATCATAACAATGTCGCTAATACAGCAAGCAAAACGACGCAAGTTCGTCGGAGTGGAGAGTTAGGAATTTCCCAGTATCAAAATTTAATAACCATCCCTGTGAGATGCTCTCCCGCGATACGCGAGCCGGTTTCCACGGGTCAACTCTTCGAGGGTTACCTCATTGAACTTTCAAAATTAATCCGAGTTAACTAAGAAACGAGTCTGTTTCTGTTTAAACGTGCTCGAAATGGCTGTCGCTAAAGAACCCCGAAACCTTCCCAGAACCTCCGGAACATGCTTTCTTAATCCCATCTTCGCGTAGTAAAATTAGTATAATATAATAACATCATCATACAAATTAGACTAAAAAAATATTTGCTCGGAATAAAATGAATGTGATTAAAACTTTCTATTCTAAAATTCCTCCTCCTCGGGGAATTTTAATCAAATAAAACACAAAGCTATTACTCATTAATGCAACCAAAACTTTGCATTTTAATCAATTTTCTTTCTCGCGGCGCTCAGTCAGTAGATTTGCAATAATGGATTCGTAAGAGGCCAGCACCGCGAATTCAGGATCAAAGAATGAACTTTCGGCATTCTGACGGAAGGAGACTTACCTTGACCCAGAATTTCTGTTTAAGTTTCCACGGTTATTCAATCACACCCTCCCGTCGTTCAGGACCCGGCTCGCTCGCTTTCTTTTCTCTGTCTGCAACGGTCCCGAGATCGTCTTATCTCGGCAGTGCTCAGCCGGTCCCTGTAAGAGACCAAAACAGCCCCTATCAATCTTCGCCTGCGGTACACCCTCGGTAAACGACAATTGCGCGTTTTAAGGTCAAGTGGAAGCCAGGGACGCAGCGTTTGCCAATGGTTTACTAAACGCAGCCTCGCTCTGAATGACCCTCTGCTTGCGCGTGAAATGGCACACACTCGAACAATCCTCGTTCCTCGCTTCTTTACTTAATTAACCGCCTATTAAGACGAATACTAAATACTAGACTTCCTTATTTCCCGGTGGTAAACAATTCTCGTTACAACTTGTAAGTACGTCGATAATACAAGTTATATTCTTGTATTGTTTTTTAAAATACGTATATAGAATATAATACGTAAATATATCTATTGATGCATATAGTAATGCATAAAACTGTTTCCCATTATTTGCATGCAAATAATAATTATAAATTGATAGAGTAGACACCAATTTTTTAAAGCTAAACAATTTTCGTTACAAGATAACGTGAAGATTTTGGTGAATTTTATAAAGAGGAATGTCTGTAATTCATTTTTTTAAATGATAAAAATTCATTCGTTCCATTTTTTCATTTTGATGAAAGGTAAGAGTTCTTCACTCTGATATGTAGATATGTGTACGGATCTTATGCTCATCTTTAATCCTTTCTTGCGGCAAAAGAATCGGTTGAGAGGAGAGAGGCTCGGAGGTGAAAATGAGGGCAATTTGAAGTGAGTTTGCTTATAAGAGAGTTGAGACGGAGGAGAAGTAGACGGGGTCGAGGACTGACGAGACGGAAAGGAAAAAGGAGATGCGAGAGTTGGAAAAGGAAAAAGAAAAGCGAGAAGAAAGCAGAGGATGAGCTGCTTTATTATGGTTTGACGGGAAAATTTATTTGCCGTCTCTTTCATCTATCTCACCTATGCTGAAAGTGCGGAGAGGAAATCTGTTGGCAGAAACCCCAAAGAAGACGTGCAACGAAAATACAATACCTTGATAGACAAAGTAACTTTAAAATTTGTGATAAATTATTAAATAAAAATATCATTCTTTTCTTCGTCTTATTTTTATATTATATGTAGGATTAATTGTACCACGATTTTCGGGACACTCTGTATATCAGTGCGCCTCTGTATGAAGCTAACAATGTTGGCGAAACGTTGAGATAAAAATCACACGGCTTAAACGTGAAAGCCTCTAATTCTGTTCAAATAAATTAATAATACTAGCAATTGTAGTTTTTAATTCGAAATTTGAATATTTATATCCAAACCTATGAATTATGATGCTCACCAGCAGAATTGCACTCCCAGGAATTTCCAACTCCTACATTATACCAAACGCATCATAACAATGTCGCTAATACAGCAAGCAAAACGACGCAAGTTCGTCGGAGTGGAGAGTTAGGAATTTCCCAGTATCAAAATTTAATAACCATCCCTGTGAGATGCTCTCCCGCGATACGCGAGCCGGTTTCCACGGGTCAACTCTTCGAGGGTTACCTCATTGAACTTTCAAAATTAATCCGAGTTAACTAAGAAACGAGTCTGTTTCTGTTTAAACGTGCTCGAAATGGCTGTCGCTAAAGAACCCCGAAACCTTCCCAGAACCTCCGGAACATGCTTTCTTAATCCCATCTTCGCGTAGTAAAATTAGTATAATATAATAACATCATCATACAAATTAGACTAAAAAAATATTTGCTCGGAATAAAATGAATGTGATTAAAACTTTCTATTCTAAAATTCCTCCTCCTCGGGGAATTTTAATCAAATAAAACACAAAGCTATTACTCATTAATGCAACCAAAACTTTGCATTTTAATCAATTTTCTTTCTCGCGGCGCTCAGTCAGTAGATTTGCAATAATGGATTCGTAAGAGGCCAGCACCGCGAATTCAGGATCAAAGAATGAACTTTCGGCATTCTGACGGAAGGAGACTTACCTTGACCCAGAATTTCTGTTTAAGTTTCCACGGTTATTCAATCACACCCTCCCGTCGTTCAGGACCCGGCTCGCTCGCTTTCTTTTCTCTGTCTGCAACGGTCCCGAGATCGTCTTATCTCGGCAGTGCTCAGCCGGTCCCTGTAAGAGACCAAAACAGCCCCTATCAATCTTCGCCTGCGGTACACCCTCGGTAAACGACAATTGCGCGTTTTAAGGTCAAGTGGAAGCCAGGGACGCAGCGTTTGCCAATGGTTTACTAAACGCAGCCTCGCTCTGAATGACCCTCTGCTTGCGCGTGAAATGGCACACACTCGAACAATCCTCGTTCCTCGCTTCTTTACTTAATTAACCGCCTATTAAGACGAATACTAAATACTAGACTTCCTTATTTCCCGGTGGTAAACAATTCTCGTTACAACTTGTAAGTACGTCGATAATACAAGTTATATTCTTGTATTGTTTTTTAAAATACGTATATAGAATATAATACGTAAATATATCTATTGATGCATATAGTAATGCATAAAACTGTTTCCCATTATTTGCATGCAAATAATAATTATAAATTGATAGAGTAGACACCAATTTTTTAAAGCTAAACA
>SMSR01015709.1:41156-151287 GCA_019453355.1 Ceratina japonica | reverse complement strand
CCGATCCGACAACTGAACGCGTTCGTTGCTGTCACTCTACAAGGGCCTTAATTGCGTCCGCTGCAAATATTTGCATTTCAAGTGGCTTCTGCTTGCCTGCATAATGTTTGACACAGCGGCAGCTACCGGGATGGGCCTAGTTGCCAGAGAACGTTCACGAGTACCATAAGAGCCCACTCTTCTATACGGTATGTAACTCCATACCGTTGTATATACATACGTACATACATACGTAGATACATGCACGTGCAGCGACAAACTGACGCGTTCAATTTCAGTACGAATTTTTCTGATTGAGGAAACACTCTGTAAACCCTTCCCTATTTACAGCTCACTAACTGGCCCAAATCGAATTTTTGACCGTTCGACCGTGTTCTAATTCACCATTCGCTTGACAATAGATATTTTATTTTAATAGATATTTTATTTATTTGCACTCTCCCAGTTATACCAATTGTTAAAATTTCGACGTACCAACAACGAACTCGTTATTGACTTTAGCTTCAGTTTTTTATTATAACTTTTTTATAAACCATTTGCAAGTCAATGTTCATATTTTTTCTTATTTTCACGTATTGGTTCAGTTTCATCGTTTAATCCGGGAACATCCTATATAATGTTTGCCTAATTGACACATTTTACGATAAAACACGCTGAAAGCATTCGTCAAACTTTTCCTGTGACGCGTAGGCTTAGTCATGTGTGTACGTAGGTAGTACGAATCGTGCAGGCGGAAAATGTATCAAAAATCAATTTCAATAAGAGAAAATAATGTAACAGTGCAATCTGGTGGAATTCCAACAACAAAGAGATTCCAACATCAAACAAAAGTATGCCGCGTTTAAAATCGAGCCGGCTTTTATCCCGTTTATCTGGTTATTTCGAGTAGGAAATGGACAGGGGCATTCATGTTCGAGGGAAAGTTTGTGCCGTGATCAATTGGCCCGCATCGTGCTCAGGGACCGTGGAGTAAGTACAGTCGTAACGGCTTTGAAAAAAATTTATTCCGCGTCGTTGGGAAAGGGTTTCACATACGGCACATAGCGCGACGCGCCTCCATAACCAATTTCCCGAGGGTGGGCGAATAACTGCGTACATCCACGGTTCTGTGTACACGGGAGCTCTAAAGTCGTTTTAACGACGTACCGTTGTCGAGAAAGCCTTGCCAATACCGACCGGCAACGGCAAACAAAACTATAGTTCGAGATATAACCAAAAAAACTGCAATCTGTGGCTAAAAATATCGCGAACTCCGTATTTACTTTGTATTATCCATGCGAGCTTCGTTTATTTAACCGAAATGTGTTTAAAACCGTCGATTGAACTAACTGAAAAATAAAAAATGCAAAGTTCGCGATTGTAGGTATGTAAAATCATATAAATTGAGGATAATTAATACTAGATTGCCGGAACGAGTCAATTTGACTCATTGTTCAAGACTCGTTCAAGTATCATGCAAAAGAAATAGAATTGCAAAAAAACTTGCGGAAAATGTATTTCAAAAACAGAATATATACATATAAATTGTTACGAATAAAGTTTCCTTACAATAAAATTGTATACTTCAATTTTGATGTTTGAACCAAATTGATTCATTTCAGGCAAAATAGATATAGCCAACATCCAACAATCGAGTGTTAAAAAGATTAAAAAATTTAATTCTGCATAACTTTATAATCAATGATCATAACTGCGATTAAAAGCGGTAAAGTCTCTTATTTCAAATTCCGATTAATTCATATCGATTTCCGGTCCCAGAAATATCGCCGTAAGACGATTATGACATTTTATCCATAAATCTCGTCTCTCTCTTATTAAAAATCTAAGAATTTAAATTTATTATGAGTTATATTGTTAGCAGCGGAGATATCTCTCATTTATAAATACTGGTTAGTTTATCGCGATCTGAATCCTGATTCCGGAAATAGTGTCGCGTGAAGACAATTGTACTTTTTTCGAGACAGTTATCGCTTTCTTTCTCATACGTCTCGGACCTCTTGCTCGCACGCTGACCCAGTAACTGACCTGTCCCAACCCTTACCAACGTCTAGACACCTGCTACGCTGTTCTAGGAAATAAGCCTTTGCTTCTAGCAATGGTAGTGAGCCGGGATTCCGCGCTTGGATTCTACAAGGCACTTAAGATGGTTCTATTAAAATTCTTAAGTCAAGTGAATGTACATACTAAGAATTTCCAAAATCTTAATTGAACATACACTACTGTAATTTATAAAATTAAATGATGTGAGTTTGTAAACAAATTAAAGTAGTTACTTATAGGAAGTATAATATTTTACATTATTAGGAAATTATCTGAACGTATGATTCACGTGGTTAATTGATTCGAGTTTCATTGACCAATTCGGTTGGTTTACCAGATTGACAATAACCAAAATTTGTGTTAACCACAAATACAAAATATTTTTGTATTTCAAATTGATATATATTGAATTATATATATTATGAAAATAAAAACGAATCTTGCCATTTTTATTTCACGATTCTTGATAATTGTTGACGTAGATTAGAATATTAGAATGAAATAAAACGCTCTTTTCTTTTATGTATCAGAATATCAGAAGGGAAATTTATAAAATATTATTAATTTTATTCGCTCACTTTTTAACAGTGTAATAATATTGCAAATTATGATCTGGATATTTGAAATTCCCATTCGGATATTCTTCAATTACATGGCTTAAGACTTATTTGCATGTGTACATCGTCATTTAAAAGATGAGGAGAAACTCATATTCAACGATGTTTCATCTGTTGCATGCTAAGGATTAATGTCAGGTGACGACGAGAAGATCTTGTTTGCAATTTCTTGCCCCCCGGGTATTAGTTCGACGAAATCTCAGAGAGGCTGAAATACTCTCGTTCAATTTATATGCATACACACTTATATGTCACAAGCAACGAAGTAACGACCGTGATTGTAGGAAATTTCTTGTCTACGGGTTACTCCTGCAACTAGCAACATGATCAGTAATGGGAAAGTTTTCCCTCATGATTAATTGCACGACCCCCAGTAATAAAAAGTAGTATCGCAATTATTATTATCGAAAATAAGCTTGTGACTCTTCAAATAAATATACAGGGTGTCCCAAAAATCTTGGTATGACCGATTAAGTAATTCTATAATTAATAAGAATCAAGCTTGGCTTAAATGAACAGAAAATTTATATACAAAACATTTATTGATAAATGATCAGAAAATAATCACCAGAATTCTAAAAAATGTGGCAGTCAATATGTTAAATAAGAATAAGATTAGTATGGCTTACGAATTATTTTATTAATGTAACAGGTTTCCAAATTATTAACCATGTTGCAGCATACACAGCTCTGCTCATAAGACTAAATACTTATGTCTACCTTACAAGTAATACAAAAGTACTTGACGGATATTCGAACTCATTTTTTTTTTTTTCAAAAACTAAGCATGACATGAAAAAATATCATTCTTTTCTTCGTCTTATTTTTATATTATATGTAGGATTGATTGTACCACGATTTTCGGGACACTCTGTATATCAGGGCGCCTCTGTATGAAGCTAACAATGTTGGCGAAACGCAATTGTAGTTTTTAATTTTGAATATTTATATCCAAACCTATGAATTATGATGCTCACCAGCAGAATTGCACTCCCGGGAATTTCCAACTCCTACATTATACCAAACGCATCATAACAATGTCGCTAATACAGCAAGCAAAACGACGCAAGTTCGTCGGAGTGGAGAGTTAGGAATTTCCCAGTATCAAAATTTAATAACCATCCCTGTGAGATGCTCTCCCGCGATACGCGAGCCGGTTTCCACGGGTCAACTCTTCGAGGGTTACCTCATTGAACTTTCAAAATTAATCCGAGTTAACTAAGAAACGAGTCTGTTTCTGTTTAAACGTGCTCGAAATGGCTGTCGCTAAAGAACCCCGAAACCTTCCCAGAACCTCCGGAACATGCTTTCTTAATCCCATCTTCGCGTAGTAAAATTAGTATAATATAATAACATCATCATACAAATTAGACTAAAAAAATATTTGCTCGGAATAAAATGAATGTGATTAAAACTTTCTATTCTAAAATTCCTCCTCCTCGGGGAATTTTAATCAAATAAAACACAAAGCTATTACTCATTAATGCAACCAAAACTTTGCATTTTAATCAATTTTCTTTCTCGCGGCGCTCAGTCAGTAGATTTGCAATAATGGATTCGTAAGAGGCCAGCACCGCGAATTCAGGATCAAAGAATGAACTTTCGGCATTCTGACGGAAGGAGACTTACCTTGACCCAGAATTTCTGTTTAAGTTTCCACGGTTATTCAATCACACCCTCCCGTCGTTCAGGACCCGGCTCGCTCGCTTTCTTTTCTCTGTCTGCAACGGTCCCGAGATCGTCTTATCTCGGCAGTGCTCAGCCGGTCCCTGTAAGAGACCAAAACAGCCCCTATCAATCTTCGCCTGCGGTACACCCTCGGTAAACGACAATTGCGCGTTTTAAGGTCAAGTGGAAGCCAGGGACGCAGCGTTTGCCAATGGTTTACTAAACGCAGCCTCGCTCTGAATGACCCTCTGCTTGCGCGTGAAATGGCACACACTCGAACAATCCTCGTTCCTCGCTTCTTTACTTAATTAACCGCCTATTAAGACGAATACTAAATACTAGACTTCCTTATTTCCCGGTGGTAAACAATTCTCGTTACAACTTGTAAGTACGTCGATAATACAAGTTATATTCTTGTATTGTTTTTTAAAATACGTATATAGAATATAATACGTAAATATATCTATTGATGCATATAGTAATGCATAAAACTGTTTCCCATTATTTGCATGCAAATAATAATTATAAATTGATAGAGTAGACACCAATTTTTTAAAGCTAAACAATTTTCGTTACAAGATAACGTGAAGATTTTGGTGAATTTTATAAAGAGGAATGTCTGTAATTCATTTTTTTAAATGATAAAAATTCATTCGTTCCATTTTTTCATTTTGATGAAAGGTAAGAGTTCTTCACTCTGATATGTAGATATGTGTACGGATCTTATGCTCATCTTTAATCCTTTCTTGCGGCAAAAGAATCGGTTGAGAGGAGAGAGGCTCGGAGGTGAAAATGAGGGCAATTTGAAGTGAGTTTGCTTATAAGAGAGTTGAGACGGAGGAGAAGTAGACGGGGTCGAGGACTGACGAGACGGAAAGGAAAAAGGAGATGCGAGAGTTGGAAAAGGAAAAAGAAAAGCGAGAAGAAAGCAGAGGATGAGCTGCTTTATTATGGTTTGACGGGAAAATTTATTTGCCGTCTCTTTCATCTATCTCACCTATGCTGAAAGTGCGGAGAGGAAATCTGTTGGCAGAAACCCCAAAGAAGACACGCAACGAAAATAAAATACCTTGATAGACAAAGTAACTTTAAAATTTGTGATAAATTATTAAACAGGATTTCTTAACAAAAAGATTTTTATTAGTTTAACATTTCATGAGATTCGAGTAGACTTTGGAAGCTGATTTGAAAATTGAAGTGTTCAACGGCACAAATTTAATTATAGTTAAAGACGGGCACAAATTTCCCTGGGATGAAGCTAGTTTACCAGGGGAATTTGTTCTGTTTTCCGGATAAGGGATTACGGGAACAAATGTGGCCGGATTATTTTAAGATGTACAGCATCAACTTGGTAGAAGTTTCCCGGGCGACTTTGAACACATCTCGGAATCTTAAATGATTGTACAACCTTTAGAACGATTTATTTTGCCCCATTGGAAGCTGTATTTCGAATGCATGTTCCCTGAACGATTCTTGATCCTCTCATCCATTTTGTACCGAGGATCCCGATAGCATTCTTGGCGGTACAGATAGTTTATCATAATCGAACTCGCGAAAACTGGTACCAGCCTCTCGTTTCCTGCCCCGGCTTCCTCCGCGAAACTTCTTCGTTTCAATCCGCAAGTTTCGAGATATTCCAATCAATTTCCCGAACGCGAAATTGCTAAGCGGCGAACTTTCACTGCCGAGAAAGTTTTCGTGCGAGCAGCTACAGTGATTCGCGGAGAACTTTCAGTCGGAGAAATTAAGCTCCTTCAGAATTACTAATTATAACCCTCTCATATCGTCGTGGAATTTCACTCCGCCTTATTATATTTCTTTTCCATCTTAAATTTCACTTTATTCATTTAAAATTCATTTGGTACAAAATTAATTCGGAACAACGTACCGAAATTATTTTTCAAAAAGTAGATGCTTCATTTCTGTTAATAATAATTTTCGAGC
The DNA here is from genome assembly GCA_019453355.1 of Ceratina japonica. Taxonomy (NCBI): domain Eukaryota; kingdom Metazoa; phylum Arthropoda; class Insecta; order Hymenoptera; family Apidae; genus Ceratina; species Ceratina japonica. The sequence goes on along the minus strand of SMSR01015709.1, from coordinate 145,018 downwards.
CAAGTGGGAAGATTATATCGCTAACCCCAACATAATGATGCCGGAGATATCACGGTCGCAGGCATAATTATGGGTTGCACTAATTGTAAGCCGTGTAAATGATATATTAATATCCATCTTCATCCGGTACCCGCGCATACATACTCTCCGCATTGCAGTATTGTGTAATCATTCACCGGTTTCTCGGCGAAGATTAAATCTGGCCGTGTCGCTTAATTATGTTTGATCTCGCTAATTTAAACCCAGCAGCGAATCGAGCTGGATATACTACACACACGTACAAACGTAGCTGCATGCGCCGACTGACCTCTAGCTACCTCTTAATTAATAAATTCATACGCGATGACTTCATCAGCCATGGGTGATCGATTAATTAATATGAGAAGACAATGAGGAGGCTGTTTCGTGCCGGGCTATGGCACTATGAAATTTAATACATGCCACGTAATTAACCCATTCATATCTCGTACCGTATGGAAGCGCGGGAAGACCGTAACATCCAAATATTGCAAATGAGGAATATGTATTCAAATCCGAAAGATTATTAAGAAATTATTGAAACTTTTTAAGATTAGAATATTGTATAGGGTTATCCAAAAATACCTTTAGAACTTAGAGCATATAATACATGGAGGAAACATGCCTATGTAAAAAGAGTAGACATGTGGTCGAGAGAGAGGACGATAGTTTGGGAATTCTCTCTTTCTCTCTTTCTAACAGTGCCTGCGCTAAAGAAAAAAATAGTACCCAAATTATCTCGGTACATTATTTCATCGCATTTCCTTACTTTTTGTTTTATGAAGGGCTCATATATGAGATGTCTAAGGAACTTCATATTTATACATATAACGTATATACAACATTACTCTTGTGTGTTGTATAGGTGTAGATAAAATTTGTCCAGAATTTCCCGGAATCCTATTCATTCCTTTTTTTACTCGAGGAAGCAAACGACAAAAGTAACAGGAAGCTGGCCGAAGCAGTTTCCTAAACGTCCTCGTTCGCAATTCAGGGGGACGAGCGATCGTCGAAACGAGGAGGAGGCAGGCTCGGGATACACAATAAAAGCGGCGCGGCGCCTGCTCGCCAAGAGTAGTAAACCTTTGACGATATTGAATCGAATGGGCAGGGGCAAAGGGAGCCAACCGTAAAATCATCGATAAGCTTGTCGACCTACAGTTTCTGACGCGGTGCTGCTGCTACGATGAGAAACTTTTGTGTTACGTGCTGTCCGAATTGTCACTCGCCGAATCCGTGATACGAACCTGAGTCTCAAAGGGGTGTAAGTACCCCAGCTCTTAACTGCGAAGCTCATAAAATGACGCGGGAATAAACGGGATCCTCGTTCATCTAATTTCCCTATTCTATTATGCTCCTGAATTTATGACGAAGTTTATCGACGTAGTAATTTAAGATACCAGAGAAATATTATTATATGATTTTTAAGTAGAATAAATTTACGTAGAGAGAGAGAGAATTTATAGAAATATTAAAACTGCAAATTATATTTATAGATCTATGATAGGAAAAATTGTTAAGATATTTATGTTTATTCTATTTAAGACAATTTTGATAACAATTAACGTAAAAAAGGGATAAGAGATAAATAATCCTGCTATTTTTTCTACCAAAGTTCCTCATTGCTTGTTGGAACAAATAATTGAGAGTACGAAGTAGATTAGGGGCTTTAGTAAAACCGATCTAGGTTGCCAGCTGACAAGCTTGCAATGACTGATCGATGTTGCAAGTTGCCACCATCCTTGTCGTTTCTCTCTGTCGGGGCGATTGTTCACGAACTAATTAGATTGTCCTTGAAATGAATCCCGAAATTCGTTTAGCTCTAGAGAATCTAGTCCGCGAACAAACACCGATTATTATTGTCTATCCTGGAAGTTCCGACAACCGGAATGTAATTAACAAGAACCACTAATTCATGGTTGGCTTGAGACACGTCTAACTGAATGGACTTCTGAGCTAGGTTCTCTCCGTTATGCTAATGAGACACGTGTTGGTGATATTTTTCAAACAAACTTCGTGGCAGTTAATGAAGAGATAATCTCGTCATTGCCTTCTATGTATATTGCGTTAGACGCGAGGTGAAATAAGAACAGAGGTAAGTTTCCGTGATTACGTGTGCGAATTGCGTCTAACAATGATGTGATGAAGTGGCAGATTGCGTAGTAAACTCGATTCCGACATCACGCCCTTCCCCCTAGAGACGTTAATGAATTACGGGAGCAGAAGCTTCCCTTAATCTTGGCGAAGATCCTCACCGACAGTTCTACATTAGTAACGCGTCACTCAGCGAAATACCCTAAAATCTCGGTCGTTCGTCGCTCGACTCGTACCCGAGCTTCGAAGTTAAAATCCTTCACACCAATTAAGTCCCATAAAACTCAATCCCGCAGACTTTTTTAGTCAAGACTATTTGGCATTTGCAACACACGAAAATAGCGGGTCTATCACGTCGATACTCGTGCTCCGCCTGTTTTTATTCTCTCCGGAGCGATTCCTTGCGCGATCGTGCAACAAAAAAGAAGAGGAAGCCGGTTAATCGATAAAGATTAATCGGCCGGAAGAGGCGGGCAGAAGTATCCGCGAGTGAAGACACACAATCGACGGAAGAGCTTTTGCCTGGTCGACAAGAAAAAGTTGCCACGACGCGCGACGCGGGACCATGTTTGGAACGATAAAAGCTTCCACCTGAACGACGTAGTGGGATAGCTCGCCCGCGTCTTTCGACACTTCCGCCACACATGTCCGACAACTTCGCACTCAGTTTCGCACTTTAACAGACCCCACGCGTTCCTTCCGTTCCACGCGCTTCCCCAACTTTTCCCATCCCCGCTGCTCGTAGGTATAGCGAGGCAATAGGTGTAATATAACCGGGCAGGTCCTCCTCGTCCTTTTGTCTGCCTCGTCCCGCGATAGACGTGCGCGTTTTTCCGCTTGGCTGATCGATTCGGATAGTTGGACCAGTAAAAATTGTCGAAATTTCCGCGTGACTCCCTTTATGGATGCTATCGAAGAATTTATCCTCACCGTGGGAACTGGCTACCCAGCCACCATCCTATCGACAGAGTCAACGCCACTCACCACCAAATAGTTACTACAATTTTCTTCACCGTCACGCTGGGAAATTCATTTTCAGCTTTGCTCGCTTCGACGGCAATAAATTCACTGTCGCTTTACGGTCTTTCATGAAGGTATTAAAAGATTTCATGTTCCTACCATTTTTCAAAGTATTATAAAATATCCTCGTTCTTGTTAAGACGTAATACAGCTCGCTCGCTGCATTTTAAAATAATTATAAGTGCATTGTTCTTTTAAATATAAAAAGAGGTTGAGACAGTAAGGTAATCGGGTTAACATGAACGGCAAACGTAATCGCGAACGTCTACTTAGCTTTAATGTGTTACTTGCATTTGAATGAACCCGGACAAGCATCGGTAAGGATTACGATAATATTTGCCCGACAAATGATTCTCGGCGAGGCACGCGGCGCGGGAACAAATAAAATTGTTTCGCTGGCAAACAATTCGTTGGAAAAGTTCCTCGTTTAATAGAAGGGAGAAATCGTGCTCCTCGTCCGCAGGGCGAAACTGGCGTCGTTAATAATTCCTCTCTCGTAGCCGGGCGGCGTGACACGCGAAAGCCTGGTTCGCCGTGAGGGCCCAATTAATTACAGTGATTAATCATTTTATCTCGCTCTGACCGGCTCGCTTTCTCCGCTCTTTTCGCGCGCGATTCACCCCGTGCCTCGGTTAGAAATAAATGAACCGCTAATTGATTCCTAATGCGTGCTGGTCTAGCTGCACGCTATGGGTTTCCCGCTCCACCGCTCCGCTTTCATACGTTTGATCAAACGCGCGACCAATTTCATTCAATAGTCTAATTTTGATAAGAGACAGACGGAGTTGCAAGTGGAAAAAAGTATAAAACGAGTCGGACGTGGAATCGCATTATTCTTTAGAATTTATTCTTTGATGTTGACGGTGACCGGTCCGCTACAATTCAGCCGGGCAGCATTAGTTAATTCGGAGCGATAAATTTAATTCAATTATACCTACCGGTACAATATTTTCCAGGAGGGAAACGCGCGCGTATTCATTTTGACGATACGCGAAAAACGAGAGGCGCTTCATTCGAAATGCATTACGTCGATTCCATCAATCTCGCGTCCCCTATATCGATACGTAGTTTCCAGCGAAGTTATTCATAGATTGCATTTACGCAGCCGCCGCGCCGTCACCTACAGTTCTCCTCGCGATTTCTCTCGAAAACGAATCTCTTGCGGGAGAGAAAAGGAATCGTGGGTGAAATTTATTCCCGCTAAATCGAGGCTCGCCTAATGCTAAAATCGAGATCGAATTTACCGGCCGATTAAATTACCAGGCTGTTGTAAAGCGCTGGAAATTTGTATTAAGGATGTATTGGCTATACAGTCAATCACAAAAGTGTATCTACGGGTACCTCAATCGATTTTGGGCCAGTTTCCCTTGCACGTTGCGCTGTGGATGGTTCAAAATCGTTTGAGGTTCCTGTACCTGTCATGTAATCCATATACATGATCATGCATGTATATGTACTTCAGTTATATCTATATATATCAGTATTCGTTGCTACGTTCACGATAGTCGTGCCACATTTCCGTCCTCTGTTCGATGAATTTGAAATTTTTTTATTATATTTTAATCAATAACTTTCTTTAAAGTTCATGAATGATAATTATTTATTTAGAAATTATGTTTAAAAACGAGACACTTTTAATTTTTATTGCAAACCCTAATAAAAAAGTTAAAAACCATGTCCTTTACTATTTTTTTTCGCGATTTCAATGAATACCAATCATTTTTAATTTTTTGTTAGACATTCTATAGTAAATTAAGCTTTCTAAAATTCCACAGAAGATGAAGTTCTTTGATCCAATACTAGAAATATTATTCCGTTTCGAAATGTGTCAAAATATTAATGGAATTCACTGTATACCGCCCATACATTCTTAAATTTAACGTTGGAAGAGTTACCCAGAATGAGAGAGGAAAAAATAAATGACAGGATGGGAAAAACAGGATGGCTCGCAAGGTATGGATGTAACGTGATATCTCGATAACAGGCGAGGCGAACGTAAAAGCGAGTAACTTGTATCCGGGTAAACATGTTACGGAAAAATTCTTTGTAATTTTTGGACCAGAATAATTCCACAATAGAAATACAAGATAGGAATATAGAAAGCCTGGTTCGCATGCAAAGGGGGAGGATAGGTGAAACAATTGAATAGGAACAGCAGTGACAAAAAAGGATTTTAATTGAATTGAAAGTGAAAAAGAAAAGCAAAAGTCAGACGCAGAATTATACTGAGAGCAGGGAAAAACTAGGTAAACGAGAAATCGATCTCGACTCCCAGGCCGCAAAAGTGTGATCACCGAAATGGCTGGTAATAATTCCGTAATTACTATTAGAGAGTATCTTGCGATGGGAGTTAGGTGCCAGGATAGTCGCTACGGAGCGAAGGGATAATTTTGTATCTGCATTCGGGAATCCCTCTGGGAAATATATAGTCGCCGGAATAGGCGTAAAATAATACCGTGTCGCGTCAGACTTCCCTGTCAAACAAACGAAATTCTCGTATTCTCCGCGCTGCGTTGTGTCCTCTGTTTCTCCGCTGTCGAGACGTTATTTCGCTTCCATCGGATACCTATTTTAAAAATTTCATTTTTCGTTACCAAACATGAGGAGAACTCTTAGTTTATTTTCCATTCCCTACGGTTTCCCCTATTTCCCTCAATGTCGTTTCTCTACGTTTCCTTCCAAGGATGCGTCGTTGCAATTGCAACTTTTATTGCATCGTAAATATTTCTGCGATCGTTGGTAATCGATCAGTCTCCCTGCCTCCGTAAATGTAACGAACGTCTTCCGTTTCCGACCGTAGAACTTGTCTCTTATTGCTTGTACTCCAATATTTCAGAAAATTGCAATTTATATTTCTGACATTATTATATTTGTTATAGTCGTTGACTTGTTTCAGAATGTTTTGTTCAATATTTAACTTACAGAATTAAATAATAACGAGTACTCCCGTTCCTGGCAATTTTTTGCAAATATTTGTCTTTATAGTACATTATATCATGCACTGCATTACATCTTCCATCAGGTACTCCAAATAAGTTGTGGTTGTCGGAAATCAATTCGCATCAACAGACCAGAAAATTGCACGACGCACAAACAACGGGATTAATAAAGAATAAACGTGCGACAGAATATGTGTAGATTAACAAATGAGTATCGATCCGGCGGTTTCCAAAGCGTGTAATATTCGTTAGCGAGCCATCACGGCATCGCATACATATACAGTACACAGAGGGAAAATCATTGTTTCCTGACCGACATTTTGGTTGGAAAATTTCCCTGGGGAATAGCCTTGCACCCTTGATAAAATGCACTTTACCTAAGTGCATGCATATAAGTCTTCCGGCGCAAATTCGTGGCCAAATTGCACACCGCTCCTCGGACTCGATATTTATAGCCGAATTATGCGAAACCCATTCATACTTTCGTTCTACTCGAGGGCTTTTGTCTGGCCCTGGCTATCGATACTCGAATCAACCGCAGAAATATTCGGACTTTCAAACGGGAATTGTAAGAAATTTATCACACTTAATATCGGACGGTGATGTAAGTGCCTAATTTTTGTATAGAAAAAGATTGAGATAGTATATTACATTCTAATATTATACAGTTCAGAGAAGATATTAAAAAAATTGTAACTATCTTCCAATTAAACGAATTAATAAATTCTTGCTCGACAAAGATGATAAAAAGGCACATATTCGTGCAGATTTAGTACCGCAAGTATAAAGAAATTGACTATTCAGGAAACTGTTATAATAAAACGGGAATAGCCAATTGAGAGACAGATTGAGAATTGGTAAGAAAATTGTCTCGCGTTTCATTCGTCCATTCGTCTCGCAGGGACAAATGGAAAAAAAGCCATTGGCGGTGACTGTAATAGTTGTAATATCGAGAGTAGTGCTACCGCTGGCCCCATTTCCGCGGAATAAAATTCCCGTAGTGCCGTAACGACGGTATTAAAGCCAAAGCGAGACAATTCCAACTATCCACAATTTTCAATGCGATCGCGGAGTCAACGAGGCACGGGGTTTCCATTCCCTAAATTCTTGCGAACGATAGGGAGTCTGCCTTTCCCACGTATGCACGTACCGTTCGCGTGTTCGGATGGAGGATCCCCGGAAAAATCGAAATTCGAGCGAAGAAACAAAGGAACAAATCTGGGAAGTTCCCCGAGAAACTTAGTAACTGTTCCAGGACNCGAGGCACGGGGTTTCCATTCCCTAAATTCTTGCGAACGATAGGGAGTCTGCCTTTCCCACGTATGCATGTTCCGTGCCGCGTTGTACCGTTCGCGTGTTCGGATGGAGGATCCCTGGAAAAATCGAAATTCGAGCGAAGAAACAAAGGAACAAATCTGGGAAGTTCCCCGAGAAACTTAGTAACTGTTCCAGGACCGACTCGAACTTTTCTCGAGTCGGCGACAAACGGGTGCGAAGATTGCAGGGAGTTTCTTCGTCCTTCACGCGTGTTGATTTCCACGGTACACGCGAATCACCAGGATTTTTCTAGGTAAAAGTATTTCGTGCACGAAGTTTTGCTGTAGAACGTTCCGCAGCGGAAAATTATTATCCGAGCCGCGAACCGAGGCAAGGACGAACGGAAATTAAATTCGCGGGTTTTATCGCTGAGCGATTCGGATTCTGATTGAATAAAATAATTGATTTTGTCGCACATGACGGACTCATTTAATTGGTCAAACGATAGATTGAATTTTTACCGATTTTAATTTACAATTCCCGCTTTGTGAATGGATTTCACGCTGGATATGAGTATAATTGACTCCCGTTACGTAACGAGTAAACATCTACACAGTGAACAAAATCTATTCAGAAGTTAATTCAATTAGGAATTAATATACATTTATGTTTATTATACTATTTATTGTACTTTATTATACACCTATGTGTCATCCTATCCAACAGCTACAGATATATCTCGAAATTTAATCTACATCTAATTCCTCCAAAGATAAATAACAGCTTCTGTATAAAAAGAACTTGATTTACTACTTTTTAATAAAGCTCAATCTTCTCAATTCCATTTAAAAGCTTGTGTCTTACAACGTCAATACGAATTAAGTTCAGAAATGAGAAATCATATCAGAAGTTTGTTCTTTCTACCGAGTTAGAACGGCGGACTTGAGATTGTTTGATAAGATGATCAGCAAGGTGATACGAGTAATGGAAGCTAATCCAGGATACGTCGGACAGACAGAGATGGGATTCGTATTAGTAACATGAAATTTCTTGGTCACGATTCGAGACGTTTTATGAATGAGTTATGGCACATGAGCTCGTTTCAATTAAAGTATGTTTGGACAAGTTTACAATTCTGTTTCACCCAATACTCATAAATACAATTGTCTCAGATGTTCTCATTGCGTAACCGCAAAAATCAGAATAAACAAACGTTGAGATATAAAAGTACTTATCTTTTTAATATCATAAAATTCCTTTTGTTATACAAAATGTCATAGGAATTGATACTGCATGACTTTATGAATGATCCGTGGATTAGATGAAGTCTATTTGCATTTATAACCATTTTATAATTGCTTTATGCTTTTTTATATAATCAAGTATAGCACTTATGCATCGACTGAAGTCGTGAATAGACGAGAAAACTCGATCGAATGAATGGTGATTCGGAATTCCTCTTCCGCCAGAGCGGCTACTCGGAATTTCTTAATTAAATGTTCGCAGTTAAATACAAATCATGAGAAAAGTGCTCGGGTCTTTGTATCTAATCTACAAGTTCCAATAAAGATAGAAACGCTTCTTTGAGAGAGTTCAGCTCGGCGTTACATAAAGCAAATATTTCTATCGGGAAGCAGAATGATATTAAAACCTTCATTCTATGTTAACTTCATTCATTGTATGTACAATCTAAGACAACTGACTTAACTTCGTCATCTAATAAACACGTTTTGCAATGACAATTTGTAATTCTCAAGTACAAATAAAAAGATNTGCTCGGGTCTTTGTATCTAATCTACAAGTTCCAATAAAGATAGAAACGCTTCTTTGAGAGAGTTCAGCTCGGCGTTACATAAAGCAAATATTTCTATCGGGAAGCAGAATGATATTAAAACCTTCATTCTATGTTAACTTCATTCATTGTATGTACAATCTAAGACAACTGACTTAACTTCGTCATCTAATAAACACGTTTTGCAATGACAATTTGTAATTCTCAAGTACAAATAAAAAGATATGGAAAGAAGTTATTTCAAATAATTTTTTGACGTTCCATAATGAGATTGATTCCTTTCAAATGTCAAGAAACCATGAGNGACGCAGAATTATACTGAGAGCAGGGAAAAACTAGGTAAACGAGAAATCGATCTCGACTCCCAGGCCGCAAAAGTGTGATCACCGAAATGGCTGGTAATAATTCCGTAATTACTATTAGAGAGTATCTTGCGATGGGAGTTAGGTGCCAGGATAGTCGCTACGGAGCGAAGGGATAATTTTGTATCTGCATTCGGGAATCCCTCTGGGAAATATATAGTCGCCGGAATAGGCGTAAAATAATACCGTGTCGCGTCAGACTTCCCTGTCAAACAAACGAAATTCTCGTATTCTCCGCGCTGCGTTGTGTCCTCTGTTTCTCCGCTGTCGAGACGTTATTTCGCTTCCATCGGATACCTATTTTAAAAATTTCATTTTTCGTTACCAAACATGAGGAGAACTCTTAGTTTATTTTCCATTCCCTACGGTTTCCCCTATTTCCCTCAATGTCGTTTCTCTACGTTTCCTTCCAAGGATGCGTCGTTGCAATTGCAACTTTTATTGCATCGTAAATATTTCTGCGATCGTTGGTAATCGATCAGTCTCCCTGCCTCCGTAAATGTAACGAACGTCTTCCGTTTCCGACCGTAGAACTTGTATCTTATTGCTTGTACTCCAATATTTCAGAAAATTGCAATTTATATTTCTGACATTATTATATTTGTTATAGTCGTTGACTTGTTTCAGAATGTTGTGTTCAATATTTAACTTACAGAATTAAATACTAACGAGTACTCCCGTTTCTGGCAATTTTTTGCAAATATTTATCTTTATAGTACATTATATCATGCACTGCATTACATTTTCCATCAGGTACTCCAAATCAGTTGTGATTGTCGGAAATCAATTCGCATCAACAGACCAGAAAATTGCACGACGCACAAACAACGGGATTAATAAAGAATAAACGTGCGACAGAATATGTGTAGATTAACAAATGAGTATCGATCCGGCGGTTTCCAAAGCGTGTAATATTCGTTAGCGAGCCATCACGGCATCGCATACATATACAGTACACAGAGGGAAAATCATTGTTTCCTGACCGACATTTTGGTTGGAAAATTTCCCTGGGGAATAGCCTTGCACCCTTGATAAAATGCACTTTACCTAAGTGCATGCATATAAGTCTTCCGGCGCAAATTCGTGGCCAAATTGCACACCGCTCCTCGGACTCGATATTTATAGCCGAATTATGCGAAACCCATTCATACTTTCGTTCTACTCGAGGGCTTTTGTCTGGCCCTGGCTATCGATACTCGAATCAACCGCAGAAATATTCGGACTTTCAAACGGGAATTGTAAGAAATTTATCACACTTAATATCGGACGGTGATGTAAGTGCCTAATTTTTGTATAGAAAAAGATTGAGATAGTATATTACATTCTAATATTATACAGTTCAGAGAAGATATTAAAAAAATTGTAACTATCTTCTAATTAAACGAATTAATAAATTCTTGCTCGACAAAGATGATAAAAAGGCACATATTCGTGCAGATTTAGTACCGCAAGTATAAAGAAATTGACTATTCAGGAAACTGTTATAATAAAACGGGAATAGCCAATTGAGAGACAGATTGAGAATTGGTAAGAAAATTGTCTCGCGTTTCATCCGTCCATTCGTCTCGCAGGGACAAATGGAAAAAAAGCCATTGGCGGCGACTGTAATAGTTGTAATATCGAGAGTAGTGCTACCGCTGGCCCCATTTCCGCGGAATAAAATTCCCGTAGTGCCGTAACGACGGTATTAAAGCCAAAGCGAGACAATTCCAACTATCCACAATTTTCAATGCGATCGCGGAGTCAACGAGGCACGGGGTTTCCATTCCCTAAATTCTTGCGAACGATAGGGAGTCTGCCTTTCCCACGTATGCACGTACCGTTCGCGTGTTCGGATGGAGGATCCCCGGAAAAATCGAAATTCGAGCGAAGAAACAAAGGAACAAATCTGGGAAGTTCCCCGAGAAACTTAGTAACTGTTCCAGGACCGAACTTTTCTCGAGTCGGCGACAAACGGGTGCGAAGATTGCAGGGAGTTTCTTCGTCCTTCACGCGTGTTGATTTCCACGGTACACGCGAATCACCAGGATTTTTCTAGGTAAAAGTATTTCGTGCACGAAGTTTTGCTGTAGAACGTTCCGCAGCGGAAAATTATTATCCGAGCCGCGAACCGAGGCAAGGACGAACGGAAATTAAATTCGCGGGTTTTATCGCTGAGCGATTCGGATTCTGATTGAATAAAATAATTGATTTTGTCGCACATGACGGACTCATTTAATTGGTCAAACGATAGATTGAATTTTTACCGATTTTAATTTACAATTCCCGCTTTGTGAATGGATTTCACGCTGGATATGAGTATAATTGACTCCCGTTACGTAACGAGTAAACATCTACACAGTGAACAAAATCTATTCAGAAGTTAATTCAATTAGGAATTAATATACATTTATGTTTATTATACTATTTATTGTACTTTATTATACACCTATGTGTCATCCTATCCAACAGCTACAGATATATCTCGAAATTTAATCTACATCTAATTCCTCCAAAGATAAATAACAGCTTCTGTATAAAAAGAACTTGATTTACTACTTTTTAATAAAGCTCAATCTTCTCAATTCCATTTAAAAGCTTGTGTCTTACAACGTCAATACGAATTAAGTTCAGAAATGAGAAATCATATCAGAAGTTTGTTCTTTCTACCGAGTTAGAACGGCGGACTTGAGATTGTTTGATAAGATGATCAGCAAGGTGATACGAGTAATGGAAGCTAATCCAGGATACGTCGGACAGACAGAGATGGGATTCGTATTAGTAACATGAAATTTCTTGGTCACGATTCGAGACGTTTTATGAATGAGTTATGGCACATGAGCTCGTTTCAATTAAAGTATGTTTGGACAAGTTTACAATTCTGTTTCACCCAATACTCATAAATACAATTGTCTCAGATGTTCTCATTGCGTAACCGCAAAAATCAGAATAAACAAACGTTGAGATATAAAAGTACTTATCTTTTTAATATCATAAAATTCCTTTTGTTATACAAAATGTCATAGGAATTGATACTGCATGACTTTATGAATGATCCGTGGATTAGATGAAGTCTATTTGCATTTATAACCATTTTATAATTGCTTTATGCTTTTTTATATAATCAAGTATAGCACTTATGCATCGACTGAAGTCGTGAATAGACGAGAAAACTCGATCGAATGAATGGTGATTCGGAATTCCTCTTCCGCCAGAGCGGCTACTCGGAATTTCTTAATTAAATGTTCGCAGTTAAATACAAATCATGAGAAAAGTGCTCGGGTCTTTGTATCTAATCTACAAGTTCCAATAAAGATAGAAACGCTTCTTTGAGAGAGTTCAGCTCGGCGTTACATAAAGCAAATATTTCTATCGGGAAGCAGAATGATATTAAAACCTTCATTCTATGTTAACTTCATTCATTGTATGTACAATCTAAGACAACTGACTTAACTTCGTCATCTAATAAACACGTTTTGCAATGACAATTTGTAATTCTCAAGTACAAATAAAAAGATATGGAAAGAAGTTATTTCAAATAATTTTTTGACGTTCCATAATGAGATTGATTCCTTTCAAATGTCAAGAAACCATGAGAAGTACTTTTTCTTACGTTTACGAGAGCGGCTCTTCCCTTTTTCTTTGATTTCGCAATCAAGCGACCAAGAAACCCGTTGCACCGGTGCCTCAATTTAGCTGATGATCGAGGGGTTTCTGTGGATTTGCTTCATTATGCTCCCACGAGAATGTCAAAGTGATTCGCAGCGTCGCGGTCGCAGGGAAATGGAAGAAAGGAGATGAGATAGCTACCATTGATCGAGATATCGCCTCGCTTTGATGCAAAAGCAAGTGAAATCTGGCCTGGCGTCACCTAAAGCACTTGCTCTAATTGCGTCACGTACAGCAATTTGTGGTGTGCAAATGTTATCAAATAATAGTGTTTACAGAAAGATTTATCCGTACCTCCATCATAATAATCTTTATGAAATACGAAAAACTAGAAAAATTGTAGAGCTTAGGGCATGAAATGATCATTTCTATTTCACTTGACTGTACGATTGAGTTGCTTAGTCATTTGGGGATAAGAAACAACAAAAATTAGACATATTTTGACATATTTTAAAAACAGTCATAAGAATCTTGCGTCGTGGCCATTTTTTGCACTGTGTTCTTTGATTCCTCTTGATAAAAATGTTCAATTTCAAAACTTTAATTAGATAATGAGAAGCACGTTTAAGGTGTTAAGTATAGATGATGCAATTATGGTGACTAAGCGCATGATGTTGCTTAAACAAAGTGCTAATGAATACTTCTATGGGTCGTAGCAATTTGATCGATTGCTCGTCAGCGAAATTCAATTACCACGGATGAGCCGTAATCGCGAGCATTCGGGATTGTCGAGGCAGCGCACGTCGAACGGCTGCGAACGCAGCCACGATAATGACGAACGTGCCGCGCGCCGCGTTATTATTTGTCACGAAGTAATTGCCTGTGGCTGTTCTTGTTTCGAAGCTTACCGCATTCGCGCAGGAAATCAATTTCTGGCCACCGCAATCGGCGGAATGTTTTGAAAGGGGGCCGCCGAGTCAAGCGGCACGGCGCACGACAAATTCGACCGCTTTATGATCGAGTTTCCCCTCCGAATTGCTCGTTAATGTTATCACAATCGATGCCGCCACCGCCGCCTTCGTTAAACCGACCGCTAATCGCCTTCATTTGTCACGCAAATAAATGCGCAACGTGCACGCACCGAACGCTATTCCGCGTTGCACGCTAACGATTCGTCTCCTGCCTGACGCATGACTGACCTGTTCTACTTGATCACCGTAATTCGATCTGTACATTACCACTGACGCGTAAGCAATATTACGATTACAGAACTATGGAATCTGTGAAAGAGTTGCAAGAAAAGTTGGAAAAGGCACGGAGGTTCATTAAATCTCGCGAAGGGCAGGTGGTAAGGGGAATGCTTGATATCGAAGTTCACAGATCGTGAGAGATAATCATCTTTTCCACCTAGATATAGTAAAAAACATTGTGGATACGACAAGAGTAACGGGGTTTTCTTGAGGCGAGGGATTTCCATGCTAAAGCATGGGGGGGCAGGGGGCAACGCCGATACCCGGAAGCAGAGAGTGAGAGCGTGTCTTTACATAACTAAGCCCGACCAATGGATTTACTTCGAGCTTATTCAGCCCCTTGATCTTCCTGCAAGATGGCCGTGTATATTCGCGGCACGTACGTGGAACACGGAAACGAAAGAAAGAGGATGTTCTTCGGGCACCGATGCGGAGAGAAGGCTGGGATCGGGTTGATCCGGATCCTCTCGAGGATGCCTCAAAGTCGGGCACAATCGAATGCCGCTTCCTCGCCGCCGCGTCACCTTTTCTCGTTTCCTTGGCTTCCCTTTGTTCATCGCGCGCCGCGACACGCATAATCGATTCCATCGCCGGCACACGACGGGCATTCGCATCGTACCCGAAATCTTTTGGGGATGCGAGACGTCCGTCGCGGATATCGACTTCCCTCTTGCCTCCGTTCCAAACAGGATGTCTTATCTTGGGAATGTAATTGATCCGAGCATTACGGGCCGAGTTTATCCGCTTGTACTACTGAATTCGGAACGATCGGAGCTACGGGGAAGAATGGAAAGCAGGCCGGTATCGATTTCTTTCGAATAAAGATTAGTAGGCAAATATTCAGATTTGGTACGATTGTGAACCTCGTACTCCTCGCGTTTGCAGTTCACGTGATCTATCTTTGGGTGTAACTATGAATATTGAGCCGGAATAGTCTTGCTTTTGGCTGAACATCATTAATGCAATGATCGACGATGTTTGACGGTGAAATATCAAATACACTGGAAACAACTGTTAACAATTTTCAATCTAACGACAGACTGACGTATTTGATCGGATGCCAAACCAGAATTCTCTGTCGGAAGATGACAAATCGAATCGAACCTTCCTGTATGCGATTATACGATCTCTAGAGACGTTTCGTCANTGGCCGTGTATATTCGCGGCACGTACGTGGAACACGGAAACGAAAGAAAGAGGATGTTCTTCGGGCACCGATGCGGAGAGAAGGCTGGGATCGGGTTGATCCGGATCCTCTCGAGGATGCCTCAAAGTCGGGCACAATCGAATGCCGCTTCCTCGCCGCCGCGTCACCTTTTCTCGTTTCCTTGGCTTCCCTTTGTTCATCGCGCGCCGCGACACGCATAATCGATTCCATCGCCGGCACACGACGGGCATTCGCATCGTACCCGAAATCTTTTGGGGATGCGAGACGTCCGTCGCGGATATCGACTTCCCTCTTGCCTCCGTTCCAAACAGGATGTCTTATCTTGGGAATGTAATTGATCCGAGCATTACGGGCCGAGTTTATCCGCTTGTACTACTGAATTCGGAACGATCGGAGCTACGGGGAAGAATGGAAAGCAGGCCGGTATCGATTTCTTTCGAATAAAGATTAGTAGGCAAATATTCAGATTTGGTACGAATGTGAACCTCGTACTCCTCGCGTTTGCAGTTCACGTGATCTATCTTTGGATGTAACTATGAATATTGAGCCGGAATAGTCTTGCTTTTGGCCGAACATCATTAATGCAATGATCGATGATGTTTGACGACGAAATATCAAGTACACTGGAAACAACTGTTAACAATTTTAAGTCTAACGACAGACTGACGTATTTGATCGGACGCCAAACCAGAATTCTCTGTAGGAGGATGACAAATCGAATCGAACCTTCCTGTATGCGATTATACGATCTCTAGAGACGTTTCGTCGCGTTTATCCAGCATCCTTAACGATTTTCTGTCGGACCACGTGCGTCGGGCGTGGCTCTAGGATGGTCGGCCGTGGGTATTTGAATTTATCGGCCAATACCGGGGACTGCTTTGCCGACTGACAATGGATTATTGCGGGTTTGTGTCCTAAAAACGAACCTTTCATCCAAAGAAGCCTGAATTTAGAGACTAACATCCACCCCTACGTACATACATAAATAATGTGACAGCCACCTGGCTGACTCTATTAATCTGTCCTTGTTTTTTCTCATTTATTCTCGTTTACAGAGAATTTCTTCTACGAGAGAAGAAATACTCGCCGCTTTGAACAGTGACAAACATTGTAGAAAGAAGTTAATACTTCAAAAGTAAAGAGAACGAGGATAAACTGAGACGAGGAAAGAGCAAATTTTCACTGTCTGATTTGACTTATAAATTAACAGATTTAGGAAGCGAAATGATACTATCATTCCCCTCGGTTATTATATAGTTGAAAATTCTCCCGAGATATGCGTTAAGATAAAGTTTCATTAATTTCATAGCCGTTAATACGGTCCCCCGTTTAATTCCGAATCGCCCCCTCGCCGATTAGTCTGGATTAAGAAGACTTTCCCGTTTCTTTTCTCCCGCTCGCCGGCAATACAATAAAACTCCATTCATTTGGCTTCCGTTAATCCAGGACGTCGCTTAATTCAGTCGACTTCGCATTTAGTT
This sequence comes from Ceratina japonica, assembly GCA_019453355.1. Taxonomy (NCBI): domain Eukaryota; kingdom Metazoa; phylum Arthropoda; class Insecta; order Hymenoptera; family Apidae; genus Ceratina; species Ceratina japonica. Next base: position 128,049 of record SMSR01015709.1, on the reverse strand, counting down.
CGTATCAACGAGCTCCTATCTCGTCCATTATTACAATTATTCGTCCTCAACAAATTTATTACAATGCTAGTATATTAAACGCGCATACTTTCGTCGCGATCGATACGTCTGACAATGATATATTTTATCGCCGGCTGTCAATTAATCGAGCCGAGGGGCTGACGGTTAAAAAAAACAACAGGTCGAGCCGAGAACTTTCGGTCGAAGCCAATTCGCCGTGTTCACCGTCGAAAACTCCGTCGCGAATACACCGGTGGAAAAAGTTTTTCCACGGCCAAACACTTAGAACGCGCGCGAGCCCGTCGAGAGTTGAATACCGGATGCGGAACTTTCACCACATTTCTTCCGCTAATGCCGCGACCCGGGGTCGGAATAAGGTCGACCGGGGGATAAGACCAGGAATAAAGCGAACTTCCGCCGGATTGTCGAAAGCCTTGAGCCAAAAACCACGTAGCCATCGAACCCGGCCGGCCGAATTATCCGGCCGCCATCGTGCGGTCGAATTAAAATTCTGCCGCGAACGGAACGTGTTCGGTTAAAATGGGACGCCTTCGGATCTCGTTTCACAGGACCCGGCCGTCCTCTTTTGTATTTTCATTGCTTCACGTACGTTTAAACAAGATGCTCCGGGTTATACAACGCGAGCAACCCGTCCCCGCGCTCTCGCTGTGTGCTTTAAAAATAGAGGACGGAGGCCAGAAAGGACTAGAATTTACATGGTTATCGGATTCTCCTAAGCGGCGAATTGCTCTCTTCGGAGCTTAGGTATTCGACGTTCAGCCCAGGTCCGCCCGGTCTAATTAGAATTTCTAATTAAACGGGGCAGGTTTTCTGACAAATAATTAGTGGAAAAATGCAGACGGATGAAACTCCGCTTAGAAGTTCGTAAACGGTTTTCATCGCACAAATAAAATAACACGGGAATATCTCGAATATGATGGGGAATCGGAGGGTATCATTGTTCGAAGAATACTAGGAAAACCGTAGAAAGTTCGTATGAAAAGATTTCCCTTCGCAGCATAAAATGTGAATTATCCTTCGGTGCAGAAGATTGCACTTTGCATGCAAGAATCTCGCGCTCGGTGCACGATAAACGTGACGCAGCAATATGGAATAACCGCGTTTCCTCTTCTTCTTTCACGTTCCCGTCCCTCCGGCGCGACGTTACCAAACAGAACACATTGGCGAGAGTAACTACACAGTTTGTCCGAAAACTTTCATGAATAATACCTTCTTCAGGTATATTTGCAAGTTGCATATAAAATGAGAAATTTCCATTAGCTTGAAACACCTCAGCCGTACAATTAAAAATAGCGTTCAAAATAACTCGTTTCATATAAATTCAACGCTCGAGCTCTTTCAGCTCTTAATACTCCCTCTTTTTAAATTTCGAATTTAATTAACAAATATTCAATTACTTTCAAATAAATGCGTGCGCTTCGGAAAGCCAATTTCGATAACAGTCCTTGTTTTTTTTTTGTTCGTCAATGCAAACGATTTTTCCGCTGTTCGTCGAATCAACGGCTCGTCGACGAAGTTATCGAGCCTATGGGATATTACCTGCGTCGTCGTCGTCGACGACGTCGACGCGAGGATTTGAACTTAAAGTAGCATCTTTCAAAGCGCCCTCGAGGAAAGAAATCCGCGACGAGACCCGCGAAGAAGTATCAATATCCTCTTACGGATACGGCATGCATCTTTAATATCCTTCACCCCGTTAGAGTACTCGGAATATTCCCTAGGACTTCTGCAATTCTTATTCGAGAGAGGTGTATGGCATATCCGCTGCGAGCGATCGCCCGAGTGGAACTGCGAATTTTATCCAACCGATACGTGAACATTACCTCGCTATCTGAGCTTTTCAGAGGCTTTATCATGCATTTTTCATTCGTTACATAGATATCCATTAGAAAATAGACACAGGTATCAAATATCGAAGCAATAGAGACTTTAACCCTAGATAAACTTAAATCAGTGTTACTATGTAACTAATAATTCGACTCATAGACTACGAATTAAAAATAAATATATTTTTATTTATTACTTATACAGCAGTGTTTATCACCTTCGGATAACTTATTTTACTCGTTACGAAGATGTGGGATTTTATTAGTTATGAAGATGAAGGAACGTCTCAAATTCGCAAAACTGGCAGGGATCGATAGTCTATTAGACGAATATTTAATTACGTAGAGTTAATTCTCATTATTTATAACGTCCGGAATTTTATTAATTCACGATACCAGTTAAACGTGAAGCGCAAGATTAATCGAGGACGATCAGCGGTTTCCCTCGATTCTCCTCGAGATATTCATGGAAGATAGCTGCGATAATTGATGTAGAACAGGCAAAGGAACAATTGGTCTCCTTCCTCGAAAGGTCCAGTAAACCTTTGTCCAGTGGCGCTGTGACGTAAAAGAAGAGTGAAACGAACGGGGTTAAAAGTAGAGAGTGGAATTCCCAGGAATCGATCTCGGCGTCAAAAGAACGCGACCGGAGAAAGAGACAAGCCACTAAAGAAAACGAATGACTCGGGGTTGATAAAACTGACCCTCAGCCACAACAGGTCCAAACGATTGAGATTTGCAATGGAAATGGAGCTGCCACGATCCTCCCGTCGACGCTACGTTATCTGCTACGTTGGCAACTAAAGCATCGCGACCTCCCTAATGGCACGATCACGCTCGCAAATATAAATCTCTGGATTACTCTTTTGCGTACGCGTTCTTTTGCTGCTAGTTATCAAGATATACTCGGCCGAATTGACCGAGTAATACGCACTTTTTACTACAATTTCTGTATTACTAGGGTAAACAATTTTTTCATCCAAACAGGAGCAGTATATTTGCACTTGAAATACATTTCCACCTCTACCAATTGAGGCGGTTCTGTTTTATGCGAACCATACGAGATTACTTTCACGCTATGAAAAGAAATTATAAATTTAACGTAACCCAGCCAACGCTGTTACTCCGAAACACAAGAGGTCGTTAATAAATAAGCCAGATTACCTATTAAACATTAATCCGTCGGTTTTTTTCACAAAGACGCTGTTTGCAGTTGTAACTGTACTCTTTGTGCCGGAGGAAATGCGGGATAACATTTTTTAATGTCATTCGGGGTAAAGCGAGTCCGAGTAAACAGAGAATAACTTTATGACACTGTTTCGTAAGTCTAATTAAAAATGAACGCGACGCGAAGCAGGAAACGAAACACGATTTTCCCCTCCGTCGGTCGACAAACGAATGGGAAGATGCATAAGCGACCAAGTGCGCCGACAATGCGGAAAACCGGGGACATCCGCGTAACCCAGATACACGAGCAAACAGAGGGGAAGAGATAGACGGCGATACAAGAGGGCGGAACCGTAGCTGGAAAGGTATCTCATTAAATTTTTGAAGATACTCGAAACACTGATGAGACACGCGGTGCCGGGGCATTTAAATAATCACGGGGAACACGAAGATGAAATAACGAAACCGGGGTAGGAGAACCGGGGAGGGGTTCCAACGTTCCCTCCTTTTATCCCGAGACAACCAACTTCCGCGTGTTTGCATTCGCGTGAAAGTTTCCAGTCTCCTTTCCACGAGAGCCTTTCAAAGGTTCCTTCTCTCTCTCTCGCTCTCCTACTGAGAATTCGCTTTCTTCCGTCTTTTTGCCGGCACTCTCGTTGCGCGGTACGAACGGTACGGCGGGAGAGAGCAAGGGGAGAAAGTGAGCGTGAAAATGCAAAAGAGTGCTCGAGAATGGTAAACGCGCGGAATGCTATAAGGGACATAATTTTCAGCACGGTTGAGAAAGAAAGACGGGAAAATGGGAGGAAGAACAAGGCGAATAGGAGAACAGGTAAACGAAGGCTAAACCTGGAGAGACGTATTTCAAAAAACCTGCCCCGCCTCCCTGTTTTATCTTGCAGAATTTCATTAAGGTAACACAAGGCAGTGTGACTTTGCAATGTAAATTGACACTATCAAGTTTGGCGGAATATATTCAGTTTCCTCGCTACCGGATTTTTCAAACAGTCCGCGTACACCTTCGACCGATTCGTTAAAAAAGTGTTGTAGGCGAGACGCGGCGCGCGGCGTTAATGGTAATTAAACTGCATCAGTCTCGCACCGTTTGTGTACGACATGCATCACGCAAACACGGGCGACAGCCGTCGTTTGACGCGTAATATCAAAGTAGAGGGCACGAAATGAAGTTAGGCGGAGCGGGGAAGCTTGGGAAACGAAGAGAGAATTTATCGTGGAGAACCGGGGAAGCGAAGTATGGACGTCTTTGTTCAGTCCTCGAGAGGCTTCGACGGGGCAACGGCGGCGACGACGTCGCGTCGGTTGCGAGATCGAAATCCGAACGCTATGAGAAAATAGATAATGGAAGATCCTAGACGCGAGAAAAATCCGACGATAATTCCAGGCTCTCAGGATCGGGTCCATTTTTGTCCGACTTTCTAACGGAGGTAGACGGGTCTGATTCTACTTCGTTCCAGGCGGGGATCGAACGAAATGACTGTTCCTCGGGGATCCACTAGGGAGGCTTCCTACTTCTAAGACACACCGTTTGTGAATTATTCACAAGCCTAATGGGAGAGTAATAGCCTGCTGAGCCTACGGTCGAAGCGTCAAGACTATTAGAATCCATTTTGCTAAGATAGCCTTCCTGAAATTTCTTCTTTCAGCTTAAAAAGCTCCTAGAATTTTCCCTTTGAATATCCCCGTTTCTTATAATTTATATTGAAAAATTGGTTGTTAGTTTTTTCTCTTGACCGAATATAAATCTTCTTTCCCAAGTTTTGCAGTTATTATCAAAGCCGAAACTGCCTCGAGGAAAGTGAGAGCTCACTATTTCTCGTAATAAAAGTAAGTAACTTAATTATCTAATAGAGTTATCCATGAAGTCTTTTTCAATACAAGTATACTCTTTTTAATTTTATTGTTTTTTTTTTTATTCAATTATCAGGTATTGTCTATGACAATTATGTGTGAAAAACGGTATCTGCAAAATGACCACCTCGACTCTGTTTACAGATATTAATTCGAAAGTCAACATTTTCGATGACATTTAGGTATACATATTTGCTCTCCTCACCAATTTCATTTTTAATAAATAAATTTCATTCGACCGAACTGTTTTTGGTTTGCCAGATTATGGTTCATCATGATCCAGTTTCATCAAATTTCTTAACCAAATTTTGAATTGTTTGCTACGATGGACGATTATGTATACCGAAAAAATCACGTAATTTACAATGAGTATTTTTTATTGAATACTGATTTTCAAGACAAATTTTACTAACTTCGTAATCGTGTACGACTCCATTTTTAGAATTGTCTATCATTGTAGATTAGAAATAAATGAGAATGACAAAAATAGCTTTTAAAAGGNTTTAGAATTGTCTATCATTGTAGATTAGAAATAAATGAGAATGACAAAAAACAAACATAGTTCTTGAAAGATATTCTTATTCAACATTCTAAAGGTACTTTTGGATAAGGCTTTATTACGTATTTACATATCAATGATCGCGAGAGTAAAATTTGTTCAACATAATTACTCTGCAAATTTTTATTTGAACTGAGTCAGATGTCGGGTTGATTCCCCAGGCGTTGCAGGGGAGCTAGCCAATACTCGGGTCCATGGTAAATCGCCTGTGACGAGCATACACACAGTTTCCCCGGTATTTGCGACGTACACAATGAAGCATTTAGATACGAGACGAAATGGGGCTGCAGAGAGCTGCACGCACGATCTAACGAAGTGACTCATGGGAGGTGCGCGTCGGCCAGTTGCAAATGGACCGAAGAGATGCCGTAGCATCCCTCTGAGTAACGATTCTGGCATCTGCTTTATGCAACGAGAGTTAATTCATGCCCTGGCATTCTGTCTGACGGAGCCAGATGGGTCCCAGCGTACGTGTTTCCCACACTAGCGCGCACCCCACATATAAGGATCGATCTGATGGAGCCTGCCAGACGTACGGAACCATTCGACTCCCGACACTTTGCACATTTTTTATATAAACCTTTGCGTCACCAAGACAGCGGGGAAAGTTTTTGCTCATAGACATAATATATATGGAGGGAACGGTCTTTTTTTACTAGTGGGGTACTAAGGACCGATTTGATAAATTGACTTCAATTTTTTTACAATTTCTTACGTGGTTTCATGTAAATAAAACAGAATCTCGTATTTTTTGTAGTTCTTAAAAAAATATCATTTTAGATGAAACTGTTTTAAGGATGTATGGTCGATATACTTAAACGATGCTAGCATGTTGAATTTGTTATTATAGATTCCTATTACTATTAAAAAGCTACCTGTAAAATTTTAAATCAACTCATGGTTTGTGTTGAAAAATTATAGTGATTTAAAATTTGCGTGTACTCTTACGGTAATCAGTAATAACTCAAGGAAAATTTTAATTTGATTTCGAAAATAACCCATAAAAAACGGTGATGAGGTAGCTTTAATGAAGAAATACGTATGTAAAAAAAGTCCGTGGTTTTAGCGTTAAAAAAACGGTTTTAGGTCGTGCAGTGTCGAGGAACGTTTCAGCACGGGTTGCCATGCCAGTGGCATTGCTGGTTGTTTCTAAGTATAATGACGGTAGCTCGCTACGGTTTGCCTGGCCACTGCATTGCCCGTAGCGTTGCTCTTTGTTCCACTCTGTTGTCCGAAGCCTTATGCATTGTTCCGTTACGTGTCCGACGCAATACTGACCCGCACTACTGCGCGCGGTTTCAATTTCGCTAAGGCGACGATTCCCGTTTACCACCCGCCATATTAATCGAGCAAACTCTCGCACAGCTGCGGCTACACTGGCATTACCGCGTAAAGCAGTTGATTTTTATCGTACTACTTTATTCCTGGAAAAAGAAGAGCGGAGGAGCACAGATTTGACAAAACACGAAAATGATCGCGGACTACAATAGAGAATAATTTTCTGTCGAGCTCAAACACAGATCCTGCGCCGGGGTTTTATGCTTGTGAAACAATACGTGTACCGTGTTTGCAGGACGTGCATTCGGTACCAATGAACCCCGAATTCTGCTGGTTTTATTTCAAAACCGTCGGCTAATTTCCTGAAACAAAGAACGGAAATTTCGAGCCGTCCGAACGACACTAGAAAATTCACGCGCGAGATATTCAACGCGAGGTGATATCGACAAAAAAAATCATGTAAGCCGCCTTCCGAAGCGCATACGCGCAAAGCCGGCGTTTTTTTTGTTTTTTTTTATTGTAACTCGATACTGTTACAGTGTTAAAAGTAACGGGGAAACGTGTTTGCGTACTTTATGATTGATGCGAAATCGAATAACGTTATTCCGCGGAGAGCGATCGCGGGAGACAATGTTTACGACGTCGAGCATGGATTCCTCGCGATGGGCGAAAGAAGGAACGGGGGACAGCTTATTCAAGAGAACGATACAAAGAAACCGGAATACGAATGGCCGGGGCTCGAGAGACAAGACGAAATTGATTTTTCTCTCTGGTTCGCTCGGTTGTGATTCAAAACAGAGCAGACTCCAGAGCAAATAACCCTGAAAAACCCGATAGCTGACGGCCAGGAAAAATAGATGACGTACCGCCGCCGGAGAAGAAAGCTGCGACCGTGCAAAATCTATTTATGTATAACCGATACTCCCGGCCGACGTGCCACCACACACACGCATCCCAGCGAAGTTGAAGCTCGCGAGACGCTTCGTCGAGTCGATCAGTCGACGCGTTTGCATAACCTGCTCTATTTTTCCGACGTTTCAACTGTGGATCGTTAATTGGTCACAAATTGAGGACCGAATCTATATGACGAATCGTACAAAGGATATCCTGTTCCTTGGTAATCCATAGGTCGCACGTTCGCGTGCAAATCACGCATAAACTTTCGCCATATTTGCGTGAACTCTCGCATGTGAACCGGTGCACGCTGTGTGCTTTCCGTAGGGTCTGCATAAGCCTGCGCAGATCACGCGTGACTTTCGGTGTGTTTGCACGAGCTTTGAGCTTCCGCAAATTATGCACAGGCCTTTCACACGGATTGCGTGATCCCGCGCCGTGCCGAATCGTATCATGCGCGAATTTCCACTGTGCACATCTTGTGCGATCCGACTAAAATAAATCTCGCGCTCTCAGAGAACTTATAATTTACGGCCGAGCCGCAAAGTTCTCGCAGATGAAAATTCAACATGAATTTTCATTAAACCATGTTCAAACATCGAACTGTTCTTTCATTCTTTACCGGGAAATCTGCGCTCGATCTTAAGGGCAGAACGCGAGCATAAAATTAAACGATATCGCGCGGCCCATCGCATAACTCGATTACGTTTTATGTTTTACGTTGGAAAAGAATTTTTTCCAACGTGAAGGATCCGGTTTATTCTACGGAGAACTATACCGTGAACGAAAAGATCACCGGGAGTTTCGAAGCTGTTTACGAACAAAGACAGGGAATTGATCGAACAGCGTCGCCACTGAGGAAGTCGCTAAACAATCCGGACTATCACGTCGGATAGTGTCAGAACAGAACAAGGACAGACGCCGGATACTGCGAGACAACCTGTTCCCGATGCAGTCGCAATTCCAAGCTGTTTGCGGATGGTCTCGTCTGACTTTAACCACGAAATTCCATCCCTGACTTCTCGGACGTCACGGATACTTTTCGATTTTTCTCCGGATTCCTACCATTTCATTTCGTTACACTAAACCCGAAATTTCGTCCGAACCATCGAACCATTAACCACGTTAATTGTATAACAATTTGTACATGAATTATTAATAAATAAATTACCGGAACTGAATTACGTATTATGAAAATATGCACATCCAATTTAAAACGGAAGTGCATGATATCCCAATAATGAAATTCCCTGAATCGAATTTGGTTAAACGAATTGATCATAAATTCCTCGCAGCAACATCGGCCATTAATATTGAAAATATTATTGCAACGTTACGTATTAGCGATGGAATATTATTAACCGCATGAATACCTTATGCGTCGCTCTATTTTAATGTTAAAACTTAATGAGCTCAACCAGACCATTACGCGACGTCCGACAATTATCGCGTTGTAACAGTCTCATTTATCGAAACGAATGGATGAGACAGACGGCGAGTAATAACATTATCACCGTGAAAAAAATCCACAGCGAACTGTGAAAATATAAAGTCGTTATCGACGGGGTTCCGAATAAAGAATTAATATCGCGGCATGGGACGGGCGGCAACACGACTGACCCAGAAACGAAACGTTAATTCCAAATATAATGGCAGCAGATGTTCTCTGGTCCGATGTTTACCGGTCCCTTGCACGCGGTTATTTATTAGCCACCATTATCTAGAAATTGCACGGTGCCTACGTCATCCTAGAACTAAATTGCGAACGGTTCCAGAAAGTAAACACGATATATATAAAGGAGCGTCTAACTGGCGCCAGGACAATTTCCTTCGCGTCCGCTTCAATCACCGGGGCGAACCTTTAATGGCCATCTTCCCCTGTGCTACGCCCGTACACGTACGTGATTTTTCCTACACGAATAAAACTTATCACGCGTGTATTTGACTTCCACACACGGGCGCGCGGCGACACTGATACGTGTACACGGGCACGCGCGCGGTTATCCCGTAGGCTCGCACGGGGGTGTTTGTATGTACGTCACGGCGACGCTGCGGCGAGACAAAATGAAATTTCAGTCCGACGATGAATGTCCGGCGCTGGAGCCGCACCAGAATCCTGTTTCCCGGCCGGGGCCGGGCAAGAGCCAATTTGCATGGAGGATTTAATTGAAAAATGCGACAGCCTGGCCCGAGATTAAGCCCCGGAAAAGCGTGGAAAAATTTCAAACGCCGCCGCGCCGCGCCGGCTGGTCCCCGTTACCTAGGGATCGCGACTCGGAATTGCAATTGAGCTGTTTCGCCTGCGACGTTTAATTTATACGCTCTCATTCTTTTACCGTCGAATTTTCGAGATAATTATCGAAATTCTAGCTATTAGGAATAAGCCTGTGAAATCTTTGAGGAAGTATGAGAAGGAGAAACCGACGCAAATATTTGATTTAACCTTTAACCTGAAGAAATAAAGCGTAGGATTTTCTTGGTGCGAATCGAGGAATTTGAACAATTCCGGGAATGCCGAGACAGTAGGAAGAATTTAATATCGGCAGAGAGCAGTAAACATCTTACACATCACAAAGAATATCAATTAAGTCCCAACGAAATCGTTGGAGGATGCTGACACATATTACATCATTATAAGTATCCCTTGGTAAACTTCAAACTTCGATCATTATTTTTTCATCGCCCTCAATGCGAGGAAAAAAGGCAAATCACTTTACGTAGTCGAGTGAGCAATAATTAATCATTTTAAATTATGGTGTAATCAATCAGACACAGATTTCTGTATTGGTAACAAAACTTCGACTCGCTTTATCATAGTTTTGTTTGCCCGGCTCAGGTAAAGTATTTTAACGGAACTTGACGGAGGTGTAATAGTAATTTTTCATCTCCGGAGTAACGAGAACTATTTGTGTCGCGCATTTAACGAATGGAACTTCGTATTTCCGTCATCCCGTCGCGACAACGGAATCAGCCTTATTTCAAAGTCGCGAAGAGCGAGTAGCGCGAGCCCGGGTGTATCGATGAAAAATTAATATTCATCCGGCAAGTCGCGTGAACAAAGGGGAGACGTGAAAAGCAGACGCGAGAGATCGAGTACTACGCTTCTTTTTCACTTCTCCTTTCTCGCGAGCACTTTCGCGAATGAATTCGATTCAGTGAGCAGATTCGTCTTTGCGCTCGCTAAGTCTTTGTGCAAAAGGACCGAGATATTTCGAAGGCGCGAGATAGTTTCGGTTCGAGGGACGCGAAGAAAAATTGTGCTTTTAAGATAAACGAGAAATATTATCGCTCGACTTAGCGTCACGGTACAATGTCCTCTGTCCTGCTCTCCCCTTTCTACCCTCATCTCCCTTTTTTTCTTGTTGAATCTTAGTTTACTTTGCCCGAGATTTGAGAAACTTTTCTACTCGTAGTTCATCCGTTTTAACTACCCCGCTCTTGATCTAATTTCTTTGTAATTGCGAGCTTTTTGAAAGTTAAGTAGAGTAGGTATACAGCGCGACAAGAGATTACAAGGAATATTGATCACTTAGTTAGACAAAGTGACATTAAGGAATGAAGCTTGGAAATCAATCTGTTCTTTGCTTACGAATATTATATGGTAGATTGTGCAATAAAACTTATTGGTAAAAAGAAGAAATGCAAATAACATTTCTGCAAATGTTTACAGATCATCAGACATGTATTCAATGCCTAAGATATTAAATGAATATTATTATGTAGAAAATCCTTTGACTATCTTAGAGCAATGAACCTTCAGCATTAGATATAAGGAAATCGATATTAACCCCTTGCCATTTAACGAGTCTGACTCGTGATCATAATTTTGTATCAAATAGAAATTTCATGAGTTAAACTCGTGATCAAAATTTTATGGGAGACGTGAGTATCACGAATCAGACTCGTGGTCACAATTTCATGTCCAACGAGCCGACGAGAATGTCCAAAGTTTGTTATAAGTATAAAAAACGGAGGGAAACGATCTGAGAACGGACAAGGCTTGAAGTTTTTTAAACTACAATGTACAAGAAAGGGTTGAATAATGTTCATGGTGCTCATACTAACTTTAAAAAAACTACCTTTTAATTATATGTACACCACTTTCCTACAAGTTGATAGGACGTTATATAGACAAATTATAAACGATGCACGCGTAAAATAATATTTCAAGATACGAGCGAGGGCGCGCTCCCAAGGGTTTCTGTCTTTATCAGCGACACTCGATTTGTCGAGGGTCTACTTTCGCACGCATGAATTCCGACGGGGCATGCTCTCCATGCAAATGGAGCAGATTTTTATCCGTCGGCTCGACGGAGGAAATTAACCAAAGGGAAAAGAGGAACACTCTTTCTCGAGATCGAAATAAAGAATTTACACATCGGTGATGCTCGTTAAATTTTCAAAAGTCCGCGAAGAAAGCCGGGTACTTGTTCAAAAATCAGGTGGCAGACAAGCAGCGAGAAAAATCGCGCTCTTAAGGCGAAAGAGAGGAAACGACGTGACGATCTCATCGTTGCTTGCTCAACCGAGACGGCTGTCTCTTTCTCTCTTTCGATATTCAACCCTCGCTCTTACTCCCCTCCCGCGCCCTTCGCGCTTTTTGCACTTTTCACCGTCACAGTCACGTTTCCGCAATAACGGAGATGAATCTTTATACGCCAACACTTTTCACTTGCTTCAACTAACAAGTACTCGCTCTCGCTTCGAACGTTTGTTAAGCACCAGTGGTTATAAATTCCGACGGATTCCCTGCAAAAGTACTACTCGCTGTTTGTGTCATTTTCAACTGTCCTTAAAAAAACCAAATCAAGAGACTATTTATTACTTTTGTAATTATATCTTCCTTATGTACAAAAACGATAAAACTTGGTGAGACTAATTCTTATTAATAATGTCATCATTCTGTCTTAATTGAGGCTTTGTCTGTGACAAGCACTTTTCTAGCATTATCTAGTTAATTTAAGAAATGACATGACCCATAATTATTACTGAAACCATAATTAAATTTGTAGTATTACGAAAATCCATCTTTTGTACCGAAAAATATCTGTCTCGATGAAAAAAGTTGTGATCTCGAAAGTTTCGAGGACAACCATATAGGATTAGTGACAAAGACTTGTTCACAAGGAAAGGGTTGAAGGTGAACGAAGGTGAACGAGAAAAGGGAGCGACGAAGGGGAGGCCACGCGCCCGGCTTTATAAATTCCTCGCGTGTCTTAATCCGGCCGTAAGCCGTCCAGTTGTGTCAGAGCTTTCACTAAATTAAGGGATTTCCAGTTTCCCTATAGTGCATCACTAGAACTCTTACACCTACGTACACACACTTTGACGACCACCTATACACGTATTTTCGCGAAGGCTTGGCATCTCGGCGCTTTGTCTGCGCAAGTACGGCACACGATATTCGACTCGATCGTTTATAAACGGATTTTCGGATAATAACGGATGATGCCTTCCGGTACTCTAATTCGTGAGAAATAATTTAAATGACTCGTTATGTTAAAAATTCGTGATTGCGGATGTAATGAATCTCTCGATGTACTATGACATCATCGATTTTAAACGCAACAGCAAATATAAAAAAGCTTCGTTTTGGATGAAAAACTCCCGGTTGTAAAGAGGCAATCTTAAATATCCCACACTCATATCCAGGATAAACTAGCTCGTTTTTTTAAATTGTGATAACGCGACTTTTATTTCTCGTTTCGTCCTCAATTCTTACGAGGCGGCGGTACTCCACCCGACGCAACGCAGCAGANTAAGAAATGACATGACCCATAATTATTACTGAAACCATAATTAAATTTGTAGTATTACGAAAATCCATCTTTTGTACCGAAAAATATCTGTCTCGATGAAAAAAGTTGTGATCTCGAAAGTTTCGAGGACAACCATATAGGATTAGTGACAAAGACTTGTTCACAAGGAAAGGGTTGAAGGTGAACGAAGGTGAACGAGAAAAGGGAGCGACGAAGGGGAGGCCACGCGCCCGGCTTTATAAATTCCTCGCGTGTCTTAATCCGGCCGTAAGCCGTCCAGTTGTGTCAGAGCTTTCACTAAATTAAGGGATTTCCAGTTTCCCTACAGTGCATCACTAGAACTCTTACACTTACGTACACACACTTTGACGACCACCTATACACGTATTTTCGCGAAGGCTTGGCATCTCGGCGCTTTGTCTGCGCGAGTACGGCACACGATATTCGACTCGATCGTTTATAAACGGATTTTCGGATAATAACGGATGATGCCTTCCGGTACTCTAATTCGTGAGAAATAATTTAAATGACTCGTTATGTTAAAAATTCATGATTGCAGATGTAATGAATCTCTCGATGTACTATGACATCATCGATTTTAAACGCAACAGCAAATATAAAAAAGCTTCGTTTTGGATGAAAAACTCCCGGTTGTAAAGAGGCAATCTTAAATATCCCACACTCATATCCAGGATAAACTAGCTCGTTTTTTTAAATTGTGATAACGCGACTTTTATTTCTCGTTTCGTCCTCAATTCTTACGAGGCGGCGGTACTCCACCCGACGCAACGCAGCAGATTTAATCTGCGGATTATTGATAACGAAGTTTGCCCAATTTATGGGCGCGACATGACGCGATTAAACGCGACTGTTTGTCACACGTAGCTAAATAAATTGATTTCGCGATATAAAAATATGTGACGGAATGACAGAAGTTCGGGACAAAAATAATTGCAAATTCCGCTACGTCGAGTGTTATTTTTTTCTCTTTTTGCCACGGACGTACTAAGGGAGAACCTTTCTCGTAAGACAGGCTGTCGGATCTCTTGCCTTCGAGCTAACTTAGGTAACCGTTTGGAGACCCTTTGAATTTTTGTAAGACAAGACTAGTCGAGGAGAAACCAGCAAACGAGCATCCGTCTGTTCCCACTGTCAGGAATATATGCATACTCTTGGAATAAAGCTCCGGGCGTGTATTCTAGTCACATATCTAATCCTCCTCGGTATGATAGCCGACGTCTTAGCCTGGACAGAAAAAGACTAACCGGTGAACTTCAGCCGGATGAAAGTTTAAACGAGCGCGACCCAATTCCAGAGGCGTTCTTGTTGGCCGTTTCAACCCCCGTGCACGAATAACAACGAGTTTCGCCATTAAGCCCTCGACACCGGCTACAAACGAGGATCGCCCGGAGGGTTATTTCGACGACGGTAAAAAAAAAACTTCGCGGGAAGACATGGCAATAAGATGGGAGACCGGTAGCATGGGAGGAAAACTTGTAGCAAGTTATAAAAGGACAAAGCATAACGGAGATCGTATCTTCCAAGAGTTCAAACACCGAGCCACGAATTTTCTCAAGCATTTTTCCAACAGTTAAAACGATCACTATGCAATGATACTAAGCACCTCTTAATCCATATTCACAAACTATTAATAAAATTGAAAATACAGTTTTTCATTACGTGAATAATTGTCTTCAAGTTTATAATAAACGAAATAGATAGAAGGTAATTAATAAAGAGCGTGGGAAGCATTGAATATATTTTAGAGTTAGTGAAGAGATTCGGACAAATCCTCTTTGTTGTTTCTTCTGTTAATGTTCAAACGCGAAACAAGCGAGATTACTCATTTAGAGCTCGCTACTTTACGTCGAGGCACGAGAGCAGAGCTCAGGACAAGGCGCCTGGCAGGGTTTTTCGAAACACGGCAGGAGGGAGGGGAAAAACGAGGAGCCCGGTTAAAGAGCAGAAGAAAAGGCGAGAGAAAGAAATGATGGAGGTACTTCGCATTCCGGGAGCGTGGCCTCTCCAGGCTAAAAGGAGGTAAACACGCGCTCTCGTGCTTAGTAGAGCAAAAGCTGCAGTCTGCAGAGTACGATCCTAATGCCCCTGCAAGCTGTGCGTAGTGAGGGATAAACGGAGAGCCCGCGAAAACTTGCGCTCTTCCCCCTTTTGTTTTACTTAATTTCTCTTGGCCCCTTTTCTCCTCTTTCGATTTACCGCTCCGTCCCATATCCATCTCCGCGCCTCTTCACCTATTTTACCGTCCCTTCAATTAGCCCTCTCCTTTCACCCTTTCGCCGCTGACCCCTGCGCCGACCCCTCATCACCGATTCTGCGGACCACTAATGCAATTCACCTCCTGCAAAATGTCCGTTTGCCTTCCGGTCAAGCCGCTATCTCTCTCCCCCTTCACGAGATCGCAGATAGCGTCGAGAGTTCGCACGAAATTACATTTTTCTGCCCTATCGTTATCGTAATACTTTTATCGTTCTCTCTTTCCGCTTCTTTTCCCTCCGCTCTCGTGCGCAGTTGAAACACCGCAGACCACCCTTTGAAATAGATCTCGGTAGTCGGGAAAAGGATCGGGCAACGACGTACAGCTCGCGCTCGGCGCCTCGCGTATTTGAGAGGTTCGCACGAAATAAGAAAGCCCCGAAATTCCCGGCAGTTCGACAAGAACGTATGTAGGTTCGCCGCAAGCTGGGAGAGTAATTCCTTTCAGCTGAATGTTGATTGCACCATCCCACTTCGCTAACGTTAAATGTACTCGCGCAGCTGGCCTTTTTAGACGACCCGACCCCCTTTTTCTTCCTTTTTTCCCCTCGCTCTTGCCTGCCCTGTCCTCCGCCCGCTCCTTCTATCCTTCTTCGACCACACTGTGGTTTAATTACGACGCTTTAATTACGCTACGACCGTGAACCTGGCTCTTCGTTTGTGGCCGGCCGGTGTAAAATTGGTAGGTATCTTCCTGATATACTCGGATCAACAGAGTACGCGCGGACTTCCCAAGGAGAGCGGAGGATGACTTCTAACTCCTGCGGATTTTTCTTAAGCCCGATTTAATTGATCAATACGAGAGATCTTTGTTCTAAGCAAGTGCAATTTTCTGAGATACGGTAACTAAAACCGTTCGGAGAACTTCTCTAACAATAGCAAAGATTTCCTTTATCAAAACCTAAAAAATTCTAACTGGTTCTTCTGCTTCGAAGTTCGTTAACACCTAAAGCCAAGTTATAACCGGGTTACAAGTACAATATTAACTCAGAGAAAGAGGGAGTCAATGGGAATCTAAAGTTCTGTTAAGAAGAAACGAAACGGAGTGGCGAAAGGATTAAACTGATCCACCCGAAATAGAGCAGGCTGTTTGAGGGCCGACGTTTCTACAGGAATGTATCATTGAGCGGAATTCGTCTACACGCGCGTCCGGCATTCACAGCGCCCCGCTTTTCTTATCCGTAATAACATCGCTTGGAAAAAGACACTTTACCTTCTGACATTCAATTTCATCCGGCCCCCGGTAACTTATCTATTCTCGCCAATTACCGCGAGAACCGCGGCTGACGAGTTTCATAACCCTCGCAACGCTTTCCCCGAAATAATATTTTCCCGCGGTCGGCGAAGGGGATGAAAAGCGAACTTCTTACAAGCGGGAATAATACACGACCAACGGTGGTCGTTCCATTCGCTAACCCTGCTCCCCCCGACGACGTCGCGTCGCCTCGGCGCGATGTCCAGGACGTCGAACCTAAATGAACCGATAACGAATAACCGGTAATTACGTATCGTAATTGAAGCGATCGAAGAGCATCAATTAATTTGGCCCCTTGCTTGCTTTCTAGAGCGATGTTAAACGAGAGTGCTCGAGCAACGGCTCGATGCTAATGAGTTATTCGAAACGACCACGTCTAAACGCACGTGCTATAACGAGAATTTGTGTTCATTCCCTTAGCTTACCTCGCCTCGATCCCCGATATCTCGCAAAATTTTCAAAATCCTTCACGAAATCCGAGAAGATAACAAAACGGGGAAAGTTTGTTCAACCGTTCCACAGTTATATTATTTTCATCAGTAGCAGATACCATAGGCTCGAAGTTATAGTCGTTTCACGCACTTGGCACTCAGCACTCAAGTGTGTCCCACCATTTCGCGTTCCTTGCACATTCATTTGGTACATTTTACAGTTTTTCTTTGATAAAGGAGAAAATGCAAGTCAGATGACTAAAATTGTGAACAGTGTTTATGGACCCGATACTGTAACGGCGAATTACGTGCAATTTTGGTTTCGTCGATTCCGTTCAGGTACTTTTGATGTTAAAGATGCATCTCGCATCTCGTCGTCGAAAATGTCGATAAAATCACAGAAATAATCGAAGTTCGACTATTTTAAGTTGGTATTCATGGTCAAAACTTATTTTTAAGATCGCCTTAAGCATTTATTTAAGTCCCTGTTGCCTGTGCAGGACAAGGACTGTAAATATGGGACAGACAAGGGCAGCAAATGCTTTTTTTCCCCAACCTAATATTTTACAATATAACCGAGGCCCTTTTAATTGAAGAAACGGAATAAAACACATGGAAAAACGTATTTGGAGGATTATGTCTTATGGAGATGAAGGTTGAAGCGACAGTAGCTAATGCGTTGTCTCGTCACTCCATTTATTCGACGAAACCGCGCTGAGATAATCTGCGGCCCGTTTAAGCGATTAACGAAAACAGTCTGTTTATTCCGACGCGGGCTCGATGTCGACACTGGTATCGCGTATTAAACGCGATTAATTAACTAATAAATGAACGTAAACAGATAATCGTTGACAGAACGAAAATGTTTGCAAAATATCTCTGTACCTATTGTTGCTGAGAACGTCGACCGTAGCCGTGTGTGTTTTGTTGCGTACCTGCTGCCCTGCTGGAATTAATTACATTCCCGCACTTACCCATACTATTACTCACATTATAATACTTTACAATGTGTAGAATAGCAACTGATTGTTTAAGACCATTTCTTTTGCACAGATTATCATCATTTCAGTTAATTCTCATTTTAATGAATAATCATTTCATTTTGCATAATTACCTTTTCATTACTGTAATTTAATAATTAAAAATAAAGTTATGCCCCATTTATGGTATAAACATGTAATACAGATACGCCGACATTTTGTTTAAATAAATGTAGTATGAAACTTTAATATATAGGTTTGAATTATGGAACCGAGTTTCAAGTAGCTAGCCATCGCTGTACGCAATACAGCTGAAGGAATCGGGAAGAAATTTCAAGATCCACCGCCTCGCTTTGGCGATAGCGAATTTATGAGCGCGCCAGATGAATTCTTGCACACTTGCAAGGATTCAAATTTCGTTCGCGTCCGACTTATTTGCGAAACGTTAACACGCTGGAAAGCTTGGTAAACGACGCGGCGGCGGCGGCGCCGCCGAGCGACGCCTAGCTGACGTATGCGNAATTTTGGTTTCGTCGATTCCGTTCAGGTACTTTTGATGTTAAAGATGCATCTCGCATCTCGTCGTCGAAAATGTCGATAAAATCACAGAAATAATCGAAGTTCGACTATTTTAAGTTGGTATTCATGGTCAAAACTTATTTTTAAGATCGCCTTAAGCATTTATTTAAGTCCCTGTTGCCTGTGCAGGACAAGGACTGTAAATATGGGACAGACAAGGGCAGCAAATGCTTTTTTTCCCCAACCTAATATTTTACAATATAACCGAGGCCCTTTTAATTGAAGAAACGGAATAAAACACATGGAAAAACGTATTTGGAGGATTATGTCTTATGGAGATGAAGGTTGAAGCGACAGTAGCTAATGCGTTGTCTCGTCACTCCATTTATTCGACGAAACCGCGCTGAGATAATCTGCGGCCCGTTTAAGCGATTAACGAAAACAGTCTGTTTATTCCGACGCGGGCTCGATGTCGACACTGGTATCGCGTATTAAACGCGATTAATTAACTAATAAATGAACGTAAACAGATAATCGTTGACAGAACGAAAATGTTTGCAAAATATCTCTGTACCTATTGTTGCTGAGAACGTCGACCGTAGCCGTGTGTGTTTTGTTGCGTACCTGCTGCCCTGCTGGAATTAATTACATTCCCGCACTTACCCATACTATTACTCACATTATAATACTTTACAATGTGTAGAATAGCAACTGATTGTTTAAGACCATTTCTTTTGCACAGATTATCATCATTTCAGTTAATTCTCATTTTAATGAATAATCATTTCATTTTGCATAATTACCTTTTCATTACTGTAATTTAATAATTAAAAATAAAGTTATGCCCCATTTATGGTATAAACATGTAATACAGATACGCCGACATTTTGTTTAAATAAATGTAGTATGAAACTTTAATATATAGGTTTGAATTATGGAACCGAGTTTCAAGTAGCTAGCCATCGCTGTACGCAATACAGCTGAAGGAATCGGGAAGAAATTTCAAGATCCACCGCCTCGCTTTGGCGATAGCGAATTTATGAGCGCGCCAGATGAATTCTTGCACACTTGCAAGGATTCAAATTTCGTTCGCGTCCGACTTATTTGCGAAACGTTAACACGCTGGAAAGCTTGGTAAACGACGCGGCGGCGGCGGCGGCGCCGAGCGTCGCCTAGCTGACGTACGCATACGTATGTAAGGTGCATACGTACGTCGCTGCGTCGCTGATTGCGAGTGCGCGCTTCAAATAGGACGGAAAGAGGCTTCACGAGCAATTTCATTTCCACCCGTGGAAAATTTATGCAAATCACCTCTCGCCGACCCGGCGCCGCGGCGCGCGCGCCATCACTGGAGGAAAAGCCAGGGGCTCGGAGCATAACGAATTCGCGAGGATTATCCGATTTCCTTGGGACAAGAAGCTGCTAACACACTCGACCCGAGTTCTTGCCCGGATAGATATATAGCAAAGTGGCCGATTCTTCGCGCGCTAACACGATGGCGTACTGATTTCCAACGCGCCGCGCTGCTACGTGAGTTGAAACGAAATGTAAAAGTGATTCTTCCCCGCTTTTTGACACTATTCCGATGAGCGCGAGGTGAACCAACCGAACCCGGGCCACCGAGGATTACACGAAACTGTCTGGGAACAGAGCTTCTGCTGTTAAGTGTAAGATGAATCTGTATGAGCTCCTGCATTTAGATGAATCGCGTTTGTATCAAGGAACGGATTCAGGATTAGATGAATATCTTACGAGAATCTTTAATGTATATCACATATAATAGCTTCTACTCGAAACATGATTTCTTATGTACTCAAAGATGGGATAAAATCTGAAACTACTTCATAAATCCTTATAAAAACATAAAATTGAATACAATGATGAAAATTCGACTCACTAAGGGACTACGAAAATTGCTTGATTTTTTATCAAATCGGGGAAGGAACTCGAGGTTTAAAAGTCTGCCCTCGCAGCGAGATAATTCCCGATCCCGGCTCCCGAGAAGAGGCGGAACTGCATATTTATAAGTGGCTATTTTTTTAATTACTTAATCGCTTGGCGATTCATCAATGGTCGCCTCATAAATTTTCATACTCCGATCCCGGTCCGCTCGGCGCTCGGTTGGCCAGTTTTATTTAGGTCGTATTTAAAGCAGATCCGCCGAGCTTCTGGCCGGGTTCGAAGATCACGATCGTACCCATGACGTAAACAGCCGCGTTTGCTCCTGACAGGTATGGAAATACAGGCGATGGCCTGCAAATTGCTTCTTCCACTTTAAAACCGGCCGTTTTCCGCTTGACGCCGGTGACGTTCGACCGTTCGTTCGTCTGGTCCGCCGCCGGAACGCCTTGTCGCAACCCTTTGATATTTAGTTACGACTGATTCCTTTTAATTGACCGCGAACTCATATTTTTCGAACAAGAGTAATTATGCAATACAAATGGACACACATTTCTTTTACTATTTTTAAAAGCTGCCTCTCCGTTGGTCGTGAAATTAAGGTAGAAAGTTTTGATTCATCTATTGGAGGCATATTGGAGGGAAGTATACACTAGAACGAATAAATATATAGGCAAAGGAGGAGGGGATGCTTATCGTGAAGGATCGCGGCATTAAAACGAGTGCTGCTTGAGGGAAATTGAGAGGGTGAGAGTACAAGATACTCCTCTCTCGCCTTGAGAACAAATTTCCGTAGGAAATGTAACGCTGAAAAATCTCGGAATAAGTCAAACTATCACTCATGAATTTTATTTCCTTCTCGCCAACGGTGTCGCTGTATACCTTTATCTTTTTCGCCTTCCCTTTCTACCCGCCCTTGCTCTTATATTCCTCCCTCCGAGCCAAGAGAATCGCATNAACGGAAAGCCATCTGAATGGAAAATTTGAAATCATCCGGTTGGAAAGCGACGAACGTTCGTACAATCAGCGTGGTTCACGATCGGTTGAAAAGAAATAAATGCATTTGAATTCTGCGCATAATTCTGAAATTATTTTACATCTTCATTTGCTGCACGATCATAAATACTTTTTTACTGTTTATTTCCTTTTTTGAGTAAAAAATTATTCAGAATTAGCCGCGGCTCATCGTGCAAACGTGACGCAATTTGAATAAAGATGAAAAGAAAACATTAGAAGCCACCATTTGTTTTAAATTTGTATTCCGAGTTTTAATGCTCGCCGACTGGTCATTAAAATTCATGTAGCGATGGAAATCGACTTAACGAGTATTTATTTTATTTATCTTGGAAATTGCACGATGGGGCGTAGAATAATGAAAACGAACGAAAGGGCGAGCGGCGATAAAAATAACCGTAGTTAGAGAAGAGAATGAAGAAGAACCGGTTCGTGTCCGTCAGTTTGTAACGTTCCACATTGGATATTTAAAAAATTCAATTTCCCGTAATAAGAGTGAGCTGCGCGGTATATCCCGAAGCGTTCGTTACGAAAACGCGTTCATTTTCCACGCGGATACCAGCCCTTCTCTGCCTTCCGCGTTATAATATTAATACGTCACGCTCGCGCACGCTGATAACAAAATAATTCAATTAAACAAAATTAAATTAAAACTAAATTAACCTTTCGCCCGTGCTAAGAATTTCCGCGCAATATCGAACGAGGATCTTTAAATACCAAAAACTAGTCGCACGAAATTCAATAACTTTAAAACGCACCGAGAACGAATTTTAAATCCTGCGGCGGGACATGCGAGCTTTTCTTGCTCGAGGGGTTAATCAAATGTGGGTAAGTGGAAAAGAAAGCTATTTCACGTAGCGTGATAGAGAAATGAAATATCAAAGGAACAAAAAGAATTTCCGTTACCGACGACTGAAAAGTGACCCATAAATCTATAGCAATCTTCTCACATGCTCTAGTTTCGTCGCAGTTTTTTAGTTGACACACGGAGCTGCGGGAAGTTGGCCGTCCGCTTTCGATCCGGCGAAATCTACATCGCTACTTTGTCTGAGACGTGTTCATTTGCACCGTTTCATCAAACAGCTACGACCTTAATGCTGATTGATCGCCACTTCTTGTTCACCACGTCACGCTTCCCCTCTGTCGGGCCGGAAACTTCGAAAAGTTCAAGGTACATAGATCTCGTGGACCGGCACGGTAGGAGAGATAGTTGAACGCGGTATAACTCAGGAACAATTTCCACGAGGAGGGCGACAACCAAGCTGAACTCCACTTTCCGATTCGACCCGCGTACGGACCGTTCATTAGACCCTTCGTACACGTTTTCGTGGATCCCCGGGTTACGTAAAACGTGAAAACTCTTTCCACCGTGTCTGATTACAAGCCTGACCATGGGAAAGAAGAATCCCGCTCGCGCGCGCCTTCTCCTTAATCCACCGATCGCTCTCTTCTTCAGGATAATCACGCGACGCGTGTATACCAGATGAAGATTATTTACCTTAACGAAGATTAATTACTGAACTTGAGAATGATTTCACGCTTAAATTGTTCAACGAAAAGAGTACGAGCCTAGGAGTGAAGAATCCTATTTTCTGTTTTATTACACTCGATTGTATGAAAGTAATAAAAAATTCCTCATCTTCAACGTCTTTTTTATTCCGAGATATCTTTACGACTTCGGGTCAACCAGTTATGGCGCCTCACGTCTTATTGAAGAACCGCTGTTGCAGAAATTTTTATGCCCGCGATAATAGCTTTCTATCATACTTTGGGCGTCGTACACGGACGAATAAAAATTGCCTGACAGTAGGAGAAGGTTCTCCAGTATTAAAATTTTCTCATGACTCTGCCACAAAGTCAAAGCGATAACAGATGCTCGGTTAAGGACGTTTGTCAGGGTTTTAAAGGGGTAATCAGAGCGTGGGTCCTCTTTCTTTAAACATTGTAAAGATCGAGTAATGCCAACATCATATACAGGGTAGACCATTTTAAACAGTACGGTCAATTTTCTCGGAAACTGAAAGAGATAGCGAGAAAATTGACCGTACTGTTTAAAATAGTCTACCATGTATAATTCTTTTTATTGACAAATTTCTAATAATATTCACATTCAATTTCTGATATTCTCATTCAATTTTTGCGATAATAAAACGGTAGAAAATCCCGAGAAAAATAACAATTTCTCTTTTCTATAGCACATGAATAACATTTAATTTTTTCAGAATTTTTTAACGTTTTGAAAAACCCTGAACACTTACGACGGAAAATGAGTGGGCTCGTCGCAAGGCGAGAACGTATCGACAAGAAGGAAAATTTACACGGACAAGCCGTTAGTTTCAAGCGAATGAGCATCGGCTAGTTAAAATGACGGCGCTGTTCTCCGGGGCGATAGATCCAAATACAAACGAGATATACGACCTGGAACTAATGCGTCCGCAAATTTGTACAAGTTGGAATGGTACCGCGGACGAATTCGCGTTCAGTTATATAATTAATAACAAGCCCCGCAGTTCGTTGCGTGATCCGCGCCTTTCTTCCTATGCAAATCCCCTCGAATAACGAAATAAGGAAATACCCTCGCGTAAGCATACAGAAGCTATNCGTAGTACCATTATAATATACAGGCCTTACTTAAATGGACCACCCTGTATATAAAAATCTTTACAACTGACACGATTCTTTCATTATTGATCGTCGAGCGATACATTAATTAATACTGCAA
This sequence comes from Ceratina japonica, assembly GCA_019453355.1. Taxonomy (NCBI): domain Eukaryota; kingdom Metazoa; phylum Arthropoda; class Insecta; order Hymenoptera; family Apidae; genus Ceratina; species Ceratina japonica. Next base: position 103,582 of record SMSR01015709.1, on the reverse strand, counting down.
AGATAAAATATAAGTGAATAAGTCAATGAAAGAATTAATAAACTTAAGCAGTTAATCGCAACGGAAAGCCATCTGAATGGAAAATCTGAAATCATCCGGTTGGAAACCGACGAACGTTCGTACAATCAGCGTGGTTCACGATCGGTTGAAAAGAAATAAATGCATTTGAATTCTGCGCATAATTCTGAAATTATTTTACATCTTCATTTGCTGCACGATCATAAATACTTTTTACCGTTTATTTCCTTTTTTGAGTAAAAAATTATTCAGAATTAGCCGCGGCTCATCGTGCAAACGTGACGCAATTTGAATAAAGATGAAAAGAAAACATTAGAAGCCACCATTTGTTTTAAATTTGTATTCCGAGTTTTAATGCTCGCCGACTGGTCGTTAAAATTCATGTAGCGATGGAAATCGACTTAACGAGTATTTATTTTATTTATCTTGGAAATTGCACGATGGGGCGTGGAATAATGAAAACGAACGAAAGGGCGAGCGGCGATAAAAATAACCGTAGTTAGAGAAGAGAATGAAGAAGAACCGGTTCGTGTCCGTCAGTTTGTAACGTTCCACATTGGATATGTAAAAAATTCAATTTCCCGTAATAAGAGTGAGCTGCGCGGTATATTCCGAAGCGTTCGTTACGAAAACGCGTTCATTTTCCACACGGATACCAGCCCTTCTCTGCCTTCCGCGTTATAATATTAATACGTCACGCTCGCGCACGCTGATAACAAAATAATTCAATTAAACAAAATTAAATTAAAACTAAATTAACCTTTCGCCCGTGCTAAGAATTTCCGCGCAATATCGAACGAGGATCTTTAAATACCAAAAACTAGTCGCACGAAATTCAATAACTTTAAAACGCACCGAGAACGAATTTTAAATCCTGCGGCGGGACATGCGAGCTTTTCTTGCTCGAGGGGTTAATCAAATGTGGGTAAGTGGAAAAGAAAGCTATTTCACGTAGCGTGATAGAGAAATGAAATATCAAAGGAACAAAAAGAATTTCCGTTACCGACGACTGAAAAGTGACCCATAAATCTATAGCAATCTTCTCACATGCTCTAGTTTCGTCGCAGTTTTTTAGTTGACACACGGAGCTGCGGGAAGTTGGCCGTCCGCTTTCGATCCGGCGAAATCTACATCGCTACTTTGTCTGAGACGTGTTCATTTGCACCGTTTCATCAAACAGCTACGACCTTAATGCTGATTGATCGCCACTTCTTGTTCACCACGTCACGCTTCCCCTCTGTCGGGCCGGAAACTTCGAAAAGTTCAAGGTACATAGATCTCGTGGACCGGCACGGTAGGAGAGATAGTTGAACGCGGTATAACTCAGGAACAATTTCCACGAGGAGGGCGACAACCAAGCTGAACTCCACTTTCCGATTCGACCCGCGTACGGACCGTTCATTAGACCCTTCGTACACGTTTTCGTGGATCCCCGGGTTACGTAAAACGTGAAAACTCTTTCCACCGTGTCTGATTACAAGCCTGACCATGGGAAAGAAGAATCCCGCTCGCGCGCGCCTTCTCCTTAATCCACCGATCGCTCTCTTCTTCAGGATAATCACGCGACGCGTGTATACCAGATGAAGATTATTTACCTTAACGAAGATTAATTACTGAACTTGAGAATGATTTCACGCTTAAATTGTTCAACGAAAAGAGTACGAGCCTAGGAGTGAAGAATCCTATTTTCTGTTTTATTACACTCGATTGTATGAAAGTAATAAAAAATTCCTCATCTTCAACGTCTTTTTTATTCCGAGATATCTTTACGACTTCGGGTCAACCAGTTATGGCGCCTCACGTCTTATTGAAGAACCGCTGTTGCAGAAATTTTTATGCCCGCGATAATAGCTTTCTATCATACTTTGGGCGTCGTACACGGACGAATAAAAATTGCCTGACAGTAGGAGAAGGTTCTCCAGTATTAAAATTTTCTCATGACTCTGCCACAAAGTCAAAGCGATAACAGATGCTCGGTTAAGGACGTTTGTCAGGGTTTTAAAGGGGTAATCAGAGCGTGGGTCCTCTTTCTTTAAACATTGTAAAGATCGAGTAATGCCAACATCATATACAGGGTAGACCATTTTAAACAGTACGGTCAATTTTCTCGGAAACTGAAAGAGATAGCGAGAAAATTGACCGTACTGTTTAAAATAGTCTACCATGTATAATTCTTTTTATTGACAAATTTCTAATAATATTCACATTCAATTTCTGATATTCTCATTCAATTTTTGCGATAATAAAACGGTAGAAAATCCCGAGAAAAATAACAATTTCTCTTTTCTATAGCACATGAATAACATTTAATTTTTTCAGAATTTTTTAACGTTTTGAAAAACCCTGAACACTTACGACGGAAAATGAGTGGGCTCGTCGCAAGGCGAGAACGTATCGACAAGAAGGAAAATTTACACGGACAAGCCGTTAGTTTCAAGCGAATGAGCATCGGCTAGTTAAAATGACGGCGCTGTTCTCCGGGGCGATAGATCCAAATACAAACGAGATATACGACCTGGAACTAATGCGTCCGCAAATTTGTACAAGTTGGAATGGTACCGCGGACGAATTCGCGTTCAGTTATATAATTAATAACAAGCCCCGCAGTTCGTTGCGTGATCCGCGCCTTTCTTCCTATGCAAATCCCCTCGAATAACGAAATAAGGAAATACCCTCGCGTAAGCATACAGAAGCTATTCGTCGTTATGAATAAGCAACAAACGGAGAGAGAAAGAGCATACTATGTGTAACGATGAATGAACGCAATGAACATCGTATATAATACATTGCACTCGTGCGTATGAAACAATTAAACGAGCGCTTTTGTGTCTTCGACGGGGGAAACGGAGTTACGTTTGACCCGACTACACAGAAATCGTTCATTAGTCGAGGAACTGCATGTGGCCGCGAACTTGCACAAATTACAATGACTTTTATGGGCTGCTGCGAACCGAAATTTCGCGCATCAATTCCGTACGTTTCCTGGACACGTCCCGCCTGTACGAACACAAACGCGGGCGCATACAAACGCAGTTTCGCCGCTGGGAAAGAGACGGGGGGCGCGATTCTGCAGAGACTGTAAAGAACCAGCGGCGTGGCGCGATAGGGGGAATTATACTCCGGTCCGCGTCATAAAAGGGATTGCAAACAGCGTGGAGAGACGTTTCGGAAAATTGTTACAACACTGGCCTATAACGCGGCGCATCTTAAATTGCTCGTTCAGTCCCTTTGTTTTTAACTCTGTCCTTTTAAACGCGTTCTGGTGAACCCTGTTTGCTTGGCTTAATTATTTTACGCGGCGCGCCGCTCATTGATAAGACGAACTTATTCGTGAGACGAGGGTGAACTAAAAGCATCACATGGTGCACGTATTCATTCATTCGTAGCTCGTCGCGTCGCTGCGGATAAGCCGCCACGCGTCCTTGGTTACATCTCGAGAATCGAGTATCGATTGCTTTTCTCGTACGCCGATAAAAAACGAGGGAAAAAAAAACGCAGCGAAGATTCGTGTTCGCAGCTTCGAGCAAGGACAAACATGTTGACAGTAACTTCGAATCCCCTTCACCCCCGCCTGTAGACTAGCGCTTCGCGACAATTCGTTTCCAAACACGAGCCCGGAGTGCGGTGTAATCAAAATATACCCTCTACCTGACGTTGAATCAAAACACGTCGCGTTCGTGCTTCTTTGTTCTCTGCTTAACCTCTTGACCTGTCACGTCACAATGCGACGCTTAAAACCTTCGAAACTCCATGTCACACGCTCCTAATGTTCGAAACACTAAGCGTAAACTATTAAAAATTAAGAAACGTTAACTTGACTCACCAATGATTGCGGATGGGGGAGGTTGAAGGACGTGAATGACGGTCGCCCGGAAGCACGCAGCCAGCGGTGCCGTAGGTCGATGCACGCGTTGGTCAAAAATCAGCTGATCGATGAATGACGATCTGATGATTCTGTACTAGTTACAGGAGCCGAACGAATTGTGACAGAACACCCTCACCGAACGACGATGCGCGGACGACTAACTGCCGCGGTGGGTGCAGCTGTACTAACTCCGTGCGCTGATTCTCCTCCCCACTCCCGGCGCCGTTCGCAACCCCTCTTTGTTGCTCCGCTCATCGGTCAGCCCTCTCTTTCCACCCTTTCCCGATTCCTTCCATCGCAACCCCTCCAGACATTTTCCCTCCTCGTTCCCGTTCCCACCGACTCGACGGTTCACCCATCGGTCCTCTTCCGTTCTCCTTCACCCTTTGCTCCGTTTCTTACTCGTCCTGCCAGTCGTTCATCGAGTCGTCTTCCCTCGCCCATATTTGAATTTTTCCCGCGTTCCTTGCCCTCTGACCTTCTTCCTTCCTACCTGCGTCAACTGCATTTTCTTTATTATTCTCCTCCTAATTGAAGTTCCAACTGCTTTGGCTATTAAACCTTTGCACACCTTTCTTTTGTTCTTTTCCACGGAATTCTTTGACGAACTATTTACCTTCAAATACTCCGCACTTTCAGAGAATCCTTTTATCTTATCGGTCCCCTCGAATTTCCTACGAACTTCTTCCCTATCGATGACCTTCCAACCCGTTCCGTCGTTTATTCTCCCCTGATATTTTTTCTATCCTCCTGCAAGCTCTCCCGCACCTATCTTTCTTCCCAGCGTTTTCCGTTCAAACTAGATTCTCTTAAGCTTTTCCCTCGTCTCTGTTTCTCCCACGCAATTTCCCGTCTCCGTTGCGCGCCTTATCCTAGATACAACTTTGACCAGCTCTCTGGCCTTCTCTCTCTCGCCAATGAATTTTTCGTATCGCGCCTTTTTGCTTATCTTAAAGAGAGACGCCAGCCCGTTCGTCTACGAAGTCTGACTGCGTAGACTAGTAGACGAAACGGAAACGAAGAAGCAAGAGAGGAGAGAGAGAGGAAACGCCAGAGTGAGTGGATACAGTCGAGCCACAAGCACAGGGGGGAAAAGAAGGAGAGAAACGCGAACGGGCAAAGAGGAAGCGGAGTGCAAATAAGCTACAAGTAGAAGGAAGACGGAAGGTGCGCCCAAGGGTGGTAGAACAGCCGCGATTTATTGGATCCCCGAGACCAGCGATCACCTATATGCCTGGAGAAAAGTTCGCTGGAATTCGAGACGAGATACTTCGGGTCGTTGCCTGTCGTAGAAACAAGAGGAACGCGAGAGCCTGGAAAAAGTACTCGCGAGTGCAACCCCCCAACGGTAAAAGGGAAAAGCATAACCGAAGATCAACCCCTCCAGTATCCGGGGCTCCGTCCGTACTTCGTTTTAGGGCAATCGATGAACCACCCTTAAAACGCTGACCAAGCAATTGACATATTGGTTTCTTAATACATAACTCATTAACAGGCAATATTATCAACAAATATAATATGGTATTAGTTCTTTATTTTGTATACGTAATTATAAGACTGACATTTGGAACAATATTAAGAGCCATCCATAAATTACGTCAAACATTGAAGGAGAGGTCAACAAAATGTGACACCGCGTGGCAAAAAGGGGTGCGAGTCATAAGTTTCGTGACGTCACATGTATAAATCTGAAATCTAAAGTATTTAAACTCTAAACTGCAATTCTAAAAATTTTAATCAAACACGACATCACACCAGGAGGAGGGGTCACATAAATGTGACCACCTGTAACAAGTACGAATGATGGACTCCAAAAATCATGAAATTCGTGTGCCGTAATTTTTTGGATGGCTCCTTAAAATTTATTTTCCCGATTTCCTTCGTTTTAAACCATTTGACAACTCCGAACAGCAAAATGTAATTAATTTGAAGCATAAATGTTCGAATAATTCAGATTTCCCGGCATAAAAGATTACGACAAGCGTCTGAAATAAAACCGTCGCCGAATACGACGAGATAAACGGAAAAGTACAGGCGTAGTCGTAAACGGTCGGCATTGGGTCAAGCACCTGGCCACCTGCAATCGACAGTCCCTCTCCGTGCACCGTAAGGCTCGATTCGTTGCACGTTTGCCCGCCGGCTTTCTACTATACACAGAAACGCGCGACCGACTGCCTCCCGCAACAGCTTTCAATTTGCCGGAGAAATAATTTACACTTTCCGGCAGCGCCGCGCCGCCGGTTCCGCGGGGAAATTTATCGCGAATATGCATGCGCCGTTTATGAATATGAATATGGGCTGAATTATTATGCGCCATGACAGAAGAAAGTTCGCGAGCCGCGGGGTTTACGTGTTGCCGTTGACTAGAGACTGGTATGCGTCTGGAACAGATATCTGCTCCCAACCGGTAAACGCTCTACACACAGGCTCTTTTCCTCGTTCACGCATCCTCCCTCGGCGCGTCGCGAACTTTCTTCGCCGGCGAAAGTGCGTTGAACCGCATGCAACGCGGAGCGTACCCATCGCAACGTCTCCGCGTCTCATCCCTGAGAGATCGATCCCGCAGTCCCTAGAGACATACTCTTCAGCGTCAGGGAAACATCGCTGCCGCCGGGACGCGCTGAAACTTCGAAACGGGCACTCTCGGTACACGTATGAAGATCACGTACATTGTAACGAACCCCGGCCGAGCGTCTCTGCGCATCGAATGCCATAACTTCGGGGGGACCACTCGTGACAGGCGCGTTAACAATGATTTAGCGTGCATGGCCAGGGAACCAAGCCCGACCACCGTGACGCGCACCGGAAGGAATATCTACTCGGGGTATCCGGCAAACTTGGCCTGCTGCTTGGTCTCGCAGTCTCAAACTGCGGGAGTCTGGCATCGCTTCGTGTACAGGCATATTCAACCACTGACAAGATGGAGATTGGGGATCCGTTTTGTAAACTAAATAAATCGGCATCAGACGCTGCAGACGTTCACGAAGATGGAATACTTTNAACTGCGGGAGTCTGGCATCGCTTCGTGTACAGGCATATTCAACCACTGACAAGATGGAGATTGGAGATCCGTTTTGTAAACTAAATAAATCGGCATCAGACGCTGCAGACGTTCACGAAGATGGAATACTTTCGCGTTGTTCTAACCATAAAACGTTTCGTGTTCAAGATCCCATTTTATAGCAGAAGGGTGAATTTTAACCCTTTGACATACAAGTAAAATAGAATTTCATACGTATGAAAAATAGTATTTAAATTATATTGCTAATTAAGTACTAAATTAATACTAATTAAGTTCTTTATGTCTTAGAGACGTCAAAGTCTACAATGGTACTTGAAGTGAATAACGTCTCTCAGACGTCATTGTATGTCAATGGGTTAATTTGTTAACATAATCTTGTAGCAGGTGCAACACTCTTCTAATTACAGAATTCAGTGTAATTGAAAATTGTAATTAAAATAAATTTATTTACCAAAGCAACACTTTGTGTTTAGTGAATTAACATTTGTTGCATTTGAAAATGCAGATACAGCCCGTGACGTGTCTAAGGATCCGGGGTAAGTAATTGCGTGGGGTATAGAGAAAGTGGATCAAGTCGAGGGAGGATGGACCAGCCGGGTTCAAAAATAGAGCGGCTTGCTATCTTGGCTACTCATCTCAGCCAGTTTCGTGTCACTGTCCTTGTAATTTATTCATCGTACACCCGTCCATCGTCTTGCTCCGGTCCATTCTGTGACGTCACGCTGACCCTTAAACCCCTGACGACCGTGTCGGTGGCCCGGTCGATTCGAGATTCGCAATTTCCTTTCTACGCGGTCAGGGAATTCGACGGTGAATTTAATACGAACTGATATCAAAGTCTCCACGGTGCACTTACACGTGCCGTACAAAAGAAGAGAGGAGAGTTTCCGAATGCCAGAAAAACTCGGTGAACAGTCGTGGAACTGGAAACATCTTCGGATAATATAGTCGTGGAAAATACGCTTTTTTGTTTTACTGTTCGTTTCGAAGCAAGTTAATTTCAGCTCGTCCATTATGCCGCGCCGTGGTAGACAATTGGCATTTGAAAGTCACTAGCACGTATCAATGGCGTTCGCGTAGAACCACCGGCCCGGTGCCGTTGTATGGCGAGGGCAAGGAACGAGAAATCCCACGACGACGCAGCCAATTCTCTTAATTCGTTTTCGATTCGAACGTCCGCTCTCAGCTGGCGAGATCTAATTCTATTTCATTCGATTTCGCCCCGAGTTCTACCTTTGTGATCGTCCCAGTGCGTTCGCCAGAATAGGAGAAAGAAAGTAAACTGCATTTCATTTCCAAATATCGAATTTACTTCGATCGTTCTCCTTCCAAAGGTTAATTGCAGTCTTTCATGTCTAGTAAATTATTCGTCTAAATTTTAGAACGTATAATCTATTCTCACAAGAATTAATAAAAAGTAAATAATATTTAAAGTACCATTCTTATGTACTTGGAAAGTCGCAAGTGCAGACGCATGAGTGGTACACATTTTGTGCAGGACCGATCGTTAGACGCGATGGAAGTGGACGTGCCAATCAACGTGCCTCGAGGCGAGCCCATACAACATTAATTGGTGACATTAATTTGTCTGCAATTAGAGGAAAATTTCAGGGCACAGGGGATCGTTGAATCGCGTCGTGTCGCGGCGCGTCTCGAAATGAACCAGCGAGCGAAAGCACCGGGACACAATGGGACTTAATGAAACAGGCCAGGCCGCTGTAACCTGTGTATGGGCACAGAGACCGTTTAGCCCGCGAGAGAGGAAAAAAAAAACGAAATATTTTCAGCGCTGGCGAGGGTCGTTGCCAAGTCCGTTGCGACACTTTCGGAATCGTTGCTCGGGATCGAGAGCGAGGGATATTGATCGAGAACGGTGTTTGTACGCGTTTTCGTTCGCCGCCGACACGGTTTTCAATAACCATGATGAATGTTCGTTTCCCATGCTGTCTGTTAGAGATGAATCGTGGAACTTTAGTCTCGGCCGCGCGATATTGCACGATTCCTAGCTAGTTAGATTTATCGCCGGTCACGCGTAAGCCTTCAAAAAAATCCTTTTCGAACAGATGTCGGGCCGCGCGGCGCAAACGGAACGGCATACGTAGAGGTAAAAGTTCCCGAAGCGTCGAACTTTTCGATGCATCCGAAAAGCGGTGCGAGATGTTTCCGCGCATTTAGTTTCGACCGGTCGGTACACTCCGACAGGGTAAAATGCAAATAAGTTAAGTTAGACGAGAAGGCAATGAAGTTGCAAATTATGTGCGAAACGACGTGAGAGTTGGCCCAACTGGAATTAGCGAGGCTCTCTTTTGTATCAAACGGATGAGCCCCCTTCTCCGTTCCCCCGGTTCGACGTCCTTAGAACATCGAGGAGCTCGCTTTTACTCTTTATCTTCTCGACCGGCTTCAAAATTAATTATTCACTGGATGGATGTGCAAAAACTGCTGGTTTCTATCTATAATCTTACGACGGTAATTTATTATCAACTGTCATCGGCAACCGGAGTTTTCAGCCAGATGTTGCAATTATGAATATTAATACGAGTTCGCCGGCGAACGTTCTTCTCTTGTCGCCGTCTTATAACCTTTTGCCTTTCATTCCTACATTCACGTTTCCCCGGGAATTATACTCTCCATCTGGAGATTAATTAACAGAAAAAGCAACGAAACAGGCGAATTCAATTTGGGANAAAAAAAAACGAAATATTTTCAGCGCTGGCGAGGGTCGTTGCCAAGTCCGTTGCGACACTTTCGGAATCGTTGCTCGGGATCGAGAGCGAGGGATATTGATCGAGAACGGTGTTTGTACGCGTTTTCGTTCGCCGCCGACACGGTTTTCAATAACCATGATGAATGTTCGTTTCCCATGCTGTCTGTTAGAGATGAATCGTGGAACTTTAGTCTCGGCCGCGCGATATTGCACGATTCCTAGCTAGTTAGATTTATCGCCGGTCACGCGTAAGCCTTCAAAAAAATCCTTTTCGAACAGATGTCGGGCCGCGCGGCGCAAAACGGAACGGCATACGTAGAGGTAAAAGTTCCCGAAGCGTCGAACTTTTCGATGCATCCGAAAAGCGGTGCGAGATGTTTCCGCGCATTTAGTTTCGACCGGTCGGTACACTCCGACAGGGTAAAATGCAAATAAGTTAAGTTAGACGAGAAGGCAATGAAGTTGCAAATTATGTGCGAAACGACGTGAGAGTTGGCCCAACTGGAATTAGCGAGGCTCTCTTTTGTATCAAACGGATGAGCCCCCTTCTCCGTTCCCCCGGTTCGACGTCCTTAGAACATCGAGGAGCTCGCTTTTACTCTTTATCTTCTCGACCGGCTTCAAAATTAATTATTCACTGGATGGATGTGCAAAAACTGCTGGTTTCTATCTATAATCTTACGACGGTAATTTATTATCAACTGTCATCGGCAACCGGAGTTTTCAGCCAGATGTTGCAATTATGAATATTAATACGAGTTCGCCGGCGAACGTTCTTCTCTTGTCGCCGTCTTATAACCTTTTGCCTTTCATTCCTACATTCACGTTTCCCCGGGAATTATACTCTCCATCTGGAGATTAATTAACAGAAAAAGCAACGAAACAGGCGAATTCAATTTGGGAAGGAGAATTATGAAAACGCGTTCAAGATCGGAAGCATCGAGCAGGCTTCTCGTCTCGAAATTTCATTTGCCCCACTCGCGGATATAATAACACTAGCGAATAGGGAACGTCGGGAAAAAACGCGATACAGATGGAACGTGATATTTTCAGGAAAGAACGATAGGAAAGAAGTATAACGTCCCTGTCAATATTGATTTATTAGAGGCGAGTTGGAGTCTTCGTGAACTTCGACTTTGTACACGGGCACTCGTCGTCTGAATACCGTCCAACCTTGATGATAAATGATTAGTGATACTACTACGACCGCTCGCTTGGAAATATTTTCAGAGTAATGGCCCTCAACTCGCTTCAGAATTGAATGAAACGATTGATGGTATCAATGACGTACAAAGTACTATACTCTAAAAATAAAACATCGTGAAAGAATTCTTATCTTAATTGTTAGAGATTGTAAAAAGATTTCGGTGCTGGAAAATGATACCATTGAATTCCCTTAATGCTTTAATAGAATGATTAGTATTGGGTTGTTCGGAAAGTTCGTGCGTATTTGTAGAAAATTTAAAGGCAGCGAATGTAAAATGGGCCTGACAAATTCTTTACAGTGTAGTTCCGTTTCTTGCAGACGTGTCATATGTGGAAGATACTATTATATTGCCCGTGCTTGTCTATGATATACGTATGAAAGAGAGATCACAAACTATAGGTTGTGTCTCAGGACGTAACTTTTTCCATGGCCATCTGAGATTGTCAGTCCGAAATGCTTGTATCCTCACCACGTATGTTCCGGCCTTGTACTAAAGACAGCCATGACTCAATCCTACCTTAATCCATTTATACATATGCTAAAAATCGGCACGAACTTCCCGAACAACCCAATATCATTAATTCCTATGTATATGTACGAAATACGTTGAATATGAACTATTTGATTAACAGAACAATTCACGCTCTCTAATCGTCTAATGGTTTACAGCTCAGAGAGCGCACGCGAGTGCAGTGCAGACTTGCGGACACGATAAAACGATAAAAGAAGGGTGCGAAAGGGAAGACTCGAGGCACGAATTTCAACGGTAAAACACGCCGATCGTTTCGTTATCGTTTCCTTAGATTGTGGCGCCGTGGTTTATCCCGGGCCACCTGAGCGGACGCGAACGGGCTCGCACCGTGATTCCCACCACATCTCCGCGCCGGAGATGGAAGAAATCGAAGGGTTGCACGCTGTAATTTCCGCTACGTCCAGCCGAGTCTGGCGGGAGTCGAAAAACGAGAAAGAAAAGAGGACTCACCCGAGGGACAACAAATTCCGAATTGTTTCGCTCTCTGTCATCCTGATTGCTCCATTATTTCTGCGATCGCCCTGTCCACTCCGTCCTTTAAACCTCGCACCAAATTCGTCATGGAAATTACTGTATACAATTTTTGCCCCATTTTGTGCACATTACTGCGTAGTTTGAATTGAAAACTAAAATCATATTGTTCGTTACTTGTAGTAAAGTACAGTACATCAATATAATTCCTTTCTGAGAAATTTCTCTCTCTCCTTTTATTATCGAAATTCTGGTTAAACTACAAGAAATGTACTGAAACCCGTTTAAGAAATTGTTATTATTCGCAGAACGCTAGAACGAAACTTTCGAAAACGGATGATTGAAAATTTAAGATTGATTACATTTTTACATTGTGGTTCCTAAAAATGCTTATATGCAGTCGAATCGGAACCCGATCTGCACGCGGAACCAACCTCGGTTCGTATCTGACTAATTAGCTCCGCGTGACATCGCCTTTGATCCCGTAAATTAATAATGGCATCGTGTGTCGCAATCCCCGTTACCGGCGCGGGCGAATTCAATTCTGCCCGCTTCCTCTGGCCTCGTCCTTTTTCGCTAGCCTTCGACCCTGCACTCTTTTCGACTTTAACCCCCGAGGGAGCCGAGTCTCGTACAGAGGTTGCCGCTTTTTCTATTTTCTTTGCTCTCTGTCTCTGTTCACGAGCGTTTTTCCCGCTCAAAGCGCACCGCGTCGCGCCGACACGCCGCTCCTCAAAGCGATTCCCGGGCGAAAGAACTCGTTTCCAGCGTACCACGCTCGATCTAGCCCCTTTTTAACCCCCTTTCACTCAAAATCTAATTGACCCTTCTTACAAGTCGAGATCGAACAACGTTCGTATGGAGAACGGTCCCGATCATAGATTTTATTAGATGTACTATCTGCATTAAACGGATGTGATCTATGAACTCCTCGAGGCGAGAGGATTAACTGCCGGATTTTAATGGCCCTTGGAATTGATTCTTCGGTTCTTAGTTACGAGGAGGACATAAACGTTCCACTCAGACATTAACGACCCCAAAGTTCACCTCGTACACCTAAATCATACTCAGTTACTCAAACTTTTTTAACAAAATTATGTACATTTAGAAGTAGTTAAAGGTCTTTTAATTCTTGTTAGGAACTCCGCGGTCGTAAACTTGAAAAAATTTCAGCCGATGAAGTTTCATTCTCAAATGAAAACAGAAATAGAAAAACCGAGAGGTTGAAGTTTAATAAAAGCCCGGGGTCGGTGGCAACATCTGCTGTGCGCTTTGGCGAAAATAAAACCAGTGACGGATGGTTTTTTCGCGTCTTTCGGTGGCGCATTTCATATGCGCCCGGAAACCTCGTTTCTTCTCGCGTTCGCTCCTATCTACGCTTCCCGTTCCTCGACCGCCGCGCCATTGACGCCACGGAGCCATGCGCGGGTCTCTAAAAAGAAGAAGAACAAAACGGGAGAGCGAGAGAGAGAGAGAGAGATGGAGGGAACCGGAGAAATGAATTCTTACCGCAAACGAGAACACTTGCTCAACGAGGTCCTCCGCGCTATTACTCCTTTGAACTGAACAGGCCGAATCGAACGTTTCCATCAGAAGAACACTTAAAATAAATTTATCCACTACTAGCAGCAGCGGCACGGTCACCAAAGTCGAACGGTTCGCTTGAAGCTTAAACGAAGCTCTTCCCCGTCCAGTTAAACGAGCAGCGTTCATCTCGATTGAATTGCGTCTGAAATTGAAGATTCCTGATTAGCAGGAACTCTCAAGACTTTCTATTTTGTTACGAATCGGAGTATTTCACGTATAATAATACTTTTTTGAACGATTTTAATTTTATCCTTTTTGTGCGAATAAGGTTGAGAACGCGTCGCGGAGCTCGGCGAAGTTTTCGCTCGGAGGTACGACGACAAGCATTGTCGCGAAGAGATAACTCTTTCAATGCAGGTCTGCCTGACGGTGCTTTGCACTGCGTAAAACGTCGAACACAGCTCCTGAAGCGATTCAACTAGCAACTTCTCTCCGGCCGGGACGAACTTCCGCGAAGAACGACCTCTTCAACCGCGAAAGCTTGCAGCTAATTCCCTTAGGAGAGTGCGTTACCTATAGTATACATACAGACGATGAGACGAGCTCGAATCTTTAGGGACTAAGGATGTACTCAAATTCCCATTCCTTCGATTTTGTAGAAACTTCGCTATTCACTCCTCTCTTCTTACCAGCGTTTCATACCGGTTTTCATAAACTGATAAAATTTGTTTCAAAAATGATTTTTATTATATGTAAAAATAGTGGATCGTATTATTGTGTCTCGAACAACGAATGCGAAAGGCATGGTGGAGTTTTCAACTGTTGTCCAACGCGAAACGAGAGCGTCCATCGTTAGTAGAGCGTGACTACGTCACTAGAGTGTTGAGAGAATAAAAAGAACGAAGGAGAGAAAAAAGAAGCAGCCTGAGAAATAGAGGGCGAGAAAAAATGGGTGTCACGCCGGGTGCAGCCTGTTCATCCCTATTTTTCATCTTTGCAACGTTTCTCGGACAACGTGACCACCGGCCTGTGTCAAAAGTCAAAAGAGAAGAATTCCGAACCTTCCACTCTGTGTTTCATTTCATTCGAAACCGTTTGATTTGTTCGCGTTCGCTTCCGGTTAACTAACGGCATTTCTCCGTATCAAACGTGAAATGCGAGAAGCGCGACCAATCAATGTACCGACTATGCGTTTGAAACATTTTTTAACTTTCGTTCATTTGCTTGTTAACTTCATGGTATTTTAGAATATTTGTAAACGAAACGAAGTTTTTATTACTCAATCGGAAAAGTTTCCGAATACCATTCAAATTGAAAAACGAAATACTTGTAGTGAAATGGAAAGAAGAAATAAATTTTATTTTAGGCAAAAAATGGTTTCTTCTGATGAATTATAGGTACGAGCGTCTGTAAACTATTCAATTCCAGAATTGATTGTGGAATGATACAATTCGATCGACATGATAAACGATTAATGTAAATTTCACTATTAACGCAATCGAAATACATAATAGTCATATGAATAGCTTAGGACTATGATTCCTGGCCAGTTCCGGCTTGTTAATTTCTCCTAAGTCCATCCTTTCTCACTAACACGAATAGCAACAGTTTTCGTGGAACGCAACGATTTATCTAGAATGCTTTAGCTAGGACAGGATCGCGCGAAGAAAGAATTGGTAAAAGAGCCTAGCTGTAAAGCTTCATTTACGTCGACCATAAAATTGCAACGTCCTTCAAGTACGTCATTGTTCCTACGTATTCGTCGTAGGGAGAGACGGAAAACACCGTCGACCTCGTTCCTTAAAATAAAAGATGTTCAACGCGCCGCGAATCCGGACAAAAATAATTGGATATTATTTTTGTAACGCAATTGTAAATCATTTTATTGTTTCGAACAAGTTCCTCTCAGATACAAATGACTTATAAAAATTTCCTTAAACTCCACTACATAAGATACGTGCCTTAAAAATTAATTGCATTGACAGATAGCACCATCATATAAATTGATAAGAAATATATCATATGGTATCAAAAACCACCATAAACTCTTCTTCCTTCGTCGCCCTTTTAAGTAGAATATTACTCTCTAACAGTTACAGTCCCCTTCGGACTGTATTTAAAAAATAAACACCGATTCGGCGGCAAGAAGAAATATTCTCTGGATTAAAAAACACACCAGCGCTCGATAATTTCATGGACCTATCCATGATAAGAGATCGGACATAAAATACGCGATCGTCGTTTAACGTTTGTTAGCACTTCCTGCTGTTCCTCCTCAGATAACAGCCGATTAATGGCATGCGTCGCCACAATCAATTTTCCACAGATGATCGATTGCGTTCTACATTCATTAATCGGTAATTGATTCCATTTTATGGACTGTTAATCGAGAATTTCACGCAAGATTTCACTCCCATTTTTCTATGAAGACGGAGGTCCATTATTTGCACTCGCTCTTCAGTTGGTGTCGCAAGATTTTACCGCTCGCGTTCTTCGGTATGTCACTCACGAACACAACTCCTCCTGGAATCATTTTACATTTGTTTACATAATCTCGATAAATCTTATATACAGTCCTGACTGCCATTATAAATGCAAATTACTTCTCTTTCAGGAATACGTAAATAAGTGATGTATAGTTCGTATAAAAAATTAAGAAATCATACACCAGACGTTTGTTTATGCAATTAAGGAAACAGAGTAATAATAAATGTAAATTCAAACGAACAGTGCCAATTGCCTTTACAAACCTGCTGCGTTCATGCATTGTATGCATATNTGTAACGCAATTGTAAATCATTTTATTGTTTCGAACAAGTTCCTCTCAGATACAAATGACTTATAAAAATTTCCTTAAACTCCACTACATAAGATACGTGCCTTAAAAATTAATTGCATTGACAGATAGCACCATCATATAAATTGATAAGAAATATATCATATGGTATCAAAAACCACCATAAACTCTTCTTCCTTCGTCGCCCTTTTAAGTAGAATATTACTCTCTAACAGTTACAGTCCCCTTCGGACTGTATTTAAAAAATAAACACCGATTCGGCGGCAAGAAGAAATATTCTCTGGATTAAAAAACACACCAGCGCTCGATAATTTCATGGACCTATCCATGATAAGAGATCGGACATAAAATACGCGATCGTCGTTTAACGTTTGTTAGCACTTCCTGCTGTTCCTCCTCAGATAACAGCCGATTAATGGCATGCGTCGCCACAATCAATTTTCCACAGATGATCGATTGCGTTCTACATTCATTAATCGGTAATTTATTCCATATTATGGACTGTTAATCGAGAATTTCACGCAAGATTTCATTCCCGTTTTTCTATGAAGACGGAGGTCCATTATTTGCACTCGCTCTTCAGTTGGTGTCGCAAGATTTTACCGCTCGCGTTCTTCGGTATGTCACTCACGAACACAACTCCTCCTGGAATCATAAATTTACATTTGTTTATATAATCTCGATAAATCTTATATACAGTCCTGACTGCCATTATAAATACAAATTACTTCTCTTTCAGGAATACGTAAATAAGTGATATATAGTTCGTATAAAAAATTAAGAAATCATACACCAGACGTTTGTTTATGCAATTAAGGAAACAGAGTAATAATAGATGTAAATTCAAACGAACAGTGCCAATTGCCTTTACAAACCTGCTGCGTTCATGCATTGTATGCATATGTATGTGTAATTAAAAAAAGAGATAATGACTCAGCCGATTTCCACGTACACTGAGATACGCGACGTTACGTATGCGGGGTGCAAAGTCTATAGAGCAACGCTCGTTTTGGTTAAAATTAAAAGGTAGAAGAAATATCTAACCTTGGAGCTCCTTGTAGTCCGACACCTTTCCCTTTATGAAATTCTTAATATCTTCCGGGTTCGGCTTGGCGTCTTTCTTCGGCAATATGAAGGCCTTAGGTACCTCACCGCATCTTTCGTCCGGGATACCAATCACCGCTGCTTCCTGAACATCCGGATGCGTTCTTAACAGTGCCTCCAACTCCGCTGGCGCGACCTAATAGAAAATTTTGGTAAATTATCATTTTCAGATCGAAGTTCATGAAGAAACTAAATACTTTTCGTTAATTAGGGGAGTAATGACATCGCGAACGATCGGTCTAGTCGTTTACCTGGAATCCTTTCACTTTAATCAACTCCTTCATACGGTCCGTGACGAAGAAGTCGAACTCCTCGTCGTAGTAAGCGATGTCGCCGGTCCTCAGCCAGCCGTTCTCGACGATCATCTCCCTGGTAGCATCCTCGTTGTTCAAGTACCCTTTCATAACGTGAGGCCCCCTGACCCATAATTCACCGGTCTGGCCAGGTCCGGAGACGTCTTCGTTGGTACTCGGATCGACTAGCCGCAATTCGCAACCGGCAATATTCTTACCGATTCCTCCCGGCTTCAAGCCAGTCATCTCCATACAAACAACCGGCGAAGTCTCGGTCAATCCGTATCCTTCAAACGGACAAAAAAAGATATTTTGGACTTTGCTTTGAATTAATAAACATTTCGGACATGTACGTTAATAATACGTGAGTATAGTATTTCATATTCCGTTAAAATGTCAATTAAATAAAAATACTGCACAGGATAATGTTAATTTAATTAATTTAATTATTGCTGTCTTTACCTTGAGTTATTTTCGTCTTGCTGAGATCCGTCTCGAATTTGTCATAAAATCTGTCTGCGTCTGTCTTCGACATCGGTGCTGCCCCGCTAATAATGTGGTGCATGTTAGATAAGAATTCTTTTTTTATATAAGGAGACGCATTGAAGAACAGGAGTATTGGTGGTACCACGAACAGCCCCGTTACCTGAGAACAAAATATCCTCAGACATTCTGTTGAAAGAATAAACGTTATTATTATTCAGAAGCAAGTCTCACCTCTCCTTGCATTAGAGTCTTAATAAATAGCTCGGGTATGAACCTGGGTAAGGTAATTAGTTTTGTTCCATGAGCAAGACGCGGTAAAGTTATCACGTTCATACCGAATATGTGGAAGAACGGCAAAATTAATGGTACCACTTCCTGGAAATCGCCTATAAATGTAAACGAGCTCGTTATGCGTGTGCGAAAGTCCAACTCGTCGTAATACAATAATTACTTACTCGTCGCACTCTTCCACATTTTTCCCTCCGCCGTTTGTTCAGACATCTCCATATTGGCGACTAAGTTTTTGTGCGTCAGCATGACGCCCTTCGGCAGGCCAGTGGTTCCACTGGAATAAGGAAGGACCGCTAAATCTTGAGGGGTCATTTGGTAACTCGGTAGGGGCGGCAACGATTTGCCACGAGCGATAAGGTCCTGAAAAAATTCCAGTCCAATCAGCGACGATCGTTCGGTTAATCGATTGGACGTTCGGTTAAACGACAGGCCCGATCAATTTTCGTCCGCACCTTAAACGGTATGGTGGCTTCTGGAATGGGTCCAGTACCATCCTCGATAACTACAAAGGGTGCTCCAGGTGGGAGAGTGCCTCTCGAGGCTTCGAGTGTGGATCGTGCAATTTCTGCCACTGTAATGGCCGCCTTCGCCCCGGAGCCCTGCAGCTGCCTCTTTACCTCGTCTGCTCAAAACATGTCAGCAAATAATTTTCAGCTATTACAATAAACTGCTATCAATCAATCAAACACTAATTTACAGCATGTATTTCAAAATAATTTGAAAATTCCTATTGTATTGTCGACCTTGTCATCCAATTATGCATGTTGCTTTAATATTACATTGACCTTTTATCAGTTTGACACGGTTTGACGTGAGACTTAATTAGAGGAAGAACGCTAAAGACAAACAATAAATATATATGTTATCCGTACCAGGTGTATAAGTAGGATTGACTGTAGTAACAACGAGGTTCGCCTCTAAGATGCCGAGAAAGGCTAAGACCGTTTCCGGATAATTGGGCGCGATCACGGCTATCACGTCGCCCTTTCTCAGACCCATGTTTATCAAACTTCTCGCGATATAATTAGACGCGTCCCTCGTCTCGCTGTACGTATACTTCCTTCCGGTCACCGCACACTCCTAAAACAGCAGCATCGATTGCATTGGAGCGCGTCGTGTACACAGTCGCCTATTCGCGTTTCGCCTCGCACCGGTTTCAATTATGCAGCGCGAAACGTCAAACAGTGCGAGGGGTCAGACGCTTCTTTGCACAAGTCATTTTTGCATCGGGGATCAAGAAACTTTCTCATTAGAGTGAAAAACACGATGACAGCGAGTGCATTTGCAACGCAAATATAACAGAACGCACAAACCGTGGAGTGTGAGTAAATATAACCGATATGCAAAATTTCTTAATCGTATGCACACGACTGTTTCTTGTTATAATTTTCTGTCACAGTAAAAATTAATTTAAGTACTATGTCTATTTCCCGATGTCATAATAAACTTTTTCACGTGAAATAAAACTATCAAATGATAAATGATTACCAGTGCGATCTTATTGGCATGTTTCCCCAGGTTTTTCCAAACGTACTCCTGTATGAGTAAATCGGACGGCGTGAACTCGCCGTACGGCGAGAGGAAAACTTTTTTTCCGTTTTCATCCTCGGTGATTTTTTGTCGTGCTTGGGTGGACGCACACCTAACAGACCGGTTTAAAAGTTTCACCCCACCCTCCTGTATTTGCCCGATGCGCCGGGCGCAGCGAAGTATTTGTCTGACGGTGGTCATCCTTTTCTACTTGTTTAACACTAGCGCTTTTATATTTCCCGATCTCTGTTATCGTCGTCGTCGTCGTCGTCGTCGTCGTCCTCACGAGCTCCGGCCTCCTAGTAATTCATGAAGACGATCACCGGGTTCTGAAAACAAAAATTACAACGTGCCAGGGAATGATTACTCGTTTCGACGCGGCGGCAACAGTTGAACGATGCATTTAATAACGCGGAACAGCACGCGCGACTCGATGTAGGCCAACTGGACTCGGGCAAAGCAAGCGAAGACATAAAAAGACGAGCAGTGCGAGAGATGGAATCGCGTTCGCCAATAACGCGGCGAAGTTACATAACTGCCCGGCTAACTACCTTGTAACTACGCGAGCCGATCCGGTGCAACTTTAATAAAATAATAATTGTACGAAGTGCACATTCCCGATACGGTTTAATCGATTTAGCAACAGTTAATGACTCGTTGCTCTTGTTCGCCGGGATACAATAAACGGTTCGAGAATATTTCAGTGATTTGTTATCGGTATCGATACCGTTAATATAATTATGCCAAGGCTGAATAGATGATCCCGGGTCGCGTTGCGGTGCCTCGCCAATCGAACATGCACATGCACCGGGCCCGGCCGTAACGAGAGCGGCGAACGACAGGACGCGGCGGCCGACGAGAGAGCGTTTATCGTAGCCGGCCGCGGGCGAGTTGCATGCCACGAACCAGAAGAAAGCTTAGTCATCGAGACGACGAATTGCCAGTCAACAATAACAGTCCAAAGTACATTTCCTACCACTTATCGACATTGGCACATCACGGCTGGATGTTATCTCGCTCGCACGTAAATACACACACCTTATTATCGAGGCAGACGGTACAAGAGTCAACCGAACGGCTATCAATCACTCGTACAACCGCCCACAGACACGAATCTAAATATAAATGCATTTCACGAGTTGCAAAAATTTGAATATTCATTAAGCGTACGCAGACGTCTGCGAGGAATGAAGACGCGCGGGCGGTATCGCGACGATAAATCGATGGGAATTAACGCGATCACGGGGGGATCAAGACTTCGGGAAAAGGAATCGGGCACGCGCGAACGGGGACTCCGCAGATTGCACTCTGTATTCGGGACGGGGCGGGCGACGACGCTAGTATGGGTGCAATGGCCTTAAATAACGTTCTACGTAAATACGTTTCCACGGAATGACGGCACACACGTACACGGTGCAGACGGTGACGTCAACGCGAAGGAGCAGACAAGCAAATAGAGAGAGGCACGGTTTTTCACTGGCGAACAGGGATCCTCGATACCGTCGTCGTGGGTGTCAGCCTCTTTACCGCTTGACCGGCTCCGCTGGTTTCCGCGTTATCGTTCGCTATCATGAATGAGACGGATGCGGGCGTCGCGATAAATCCGCGGAACATGTACACCGTAACTGCAGCCAATCTACACGCGTAGTGTACGTCAACTTCGATCAATCATACTGGCGCAATTAATTTCTTGCGGATGAAACCGATTGATAGGCGACAGTACACCGACTGTCTGTTGATCGGCTATTAGTAATCGTGCCGCTGTCGCGAATCCAGAGGGAGCCAGAATAAACTATCATTAGAAATTTTTGATTAGAATCTTACTTCGTAAACTCCGAAAATTGTTCGTTACTTGGAGGAGGCTCGTCTAAAACTGACCGGTCAGGAAAACTCGAATAGAAAATGGAAAGAAAATGGTGGGGGAAATTGTAAGGAGTAAAGTAGTGAAAGGGCTAAGGACAGATATCGGTCTGCAGGACCTTGGGCCCAAAGGTAAATTGTTTTGTAATAGAGGCTCTTTGAAGGATTAGGTAAGGAATTTTGTATGGAAGAGGCAATTTCGAGGGTCAAGGTGTTTACCTGACGTTAGGGACGGAGTACAAAGGAAGATAGCAGCAAGAAAGGAATTTTGCAGTAAAGGAAGAAGTATCTGACACGGCGTAGACACGATTTCCTAGCCGAGAAGAAAACGCCTGCGACGACGTACTCTAATTTCTCTATCGATTTTTCCGATAGGCGATCACCTCAACCTGTTGCTTTCGAAAGGTCTGCCCCGATTCGATCGCCGTGAAAGCGGTCACGAAAACCGGTTGAGGGAATAAAAGAAAAAAATAGTTATCACACCGGCGCATGCGAATGCACCTCCGAGCGAAAGTCGAATTGCACGTCGAGGCAAATTGCGACGCCCGATTTAATTGGACCGTCGATTTAAAAAATTCACTCCTGACGAACTACTGTGTCGAAAAGTAAAAATGATGTTGCGAACCTTTGCGTACGGATATATCTCTTCTCGTATGCAACGCGCTGCGCAGTTTCAAGCGTTCGTGCGACCCTCCGTTCGAGCGCAAGCGACGCGATGCCTCGAACTCGATTCCCGGTCTTTCTCGCCGCGACGGAATTCGAGAAATCGGAATTGTACTATGAACCGGCCACTAGAAACAGGCACCAGCGGATCTCGCTCGTCTAACTGTTTTCACTGACAGACTACGGGATTCTCTGGCAAACCATTTAACTTCTGCTCGGCTGTAGATACCATTCCCCCACCAGCGGAGTACCACGCTTGCAAAAGAGGCGTGTACAAGGTGCTCACGAAGAGAGGATTTCGCATTCCCGAGGACGGCGGGGCTATTCGTGTGTGACAAACGAACCGAGCGTACACGATCGCCGAGAACGGATGGATCCGCGTGCAGCTGCAAATATTAACGCATGCATACTTTAACTTTCCGCCGTCTAATCGCCGCGGTGACTTGTCCTCTCGTTGGAGGAGAACTGTTACGCGGCTGGACGTGTATGCGTTTGATTCATTGTGATCAATTAATTCGCTAGGGGGATCGAAGTTTTCCACCTCGGTGAATTCAATGAAATACACTTGATTACATTGCATCAAGCAGTATTTATTATTATTTAATCAGTATCTTTCGTCACAGTTTTTTCATTACCGCTGTATAAAACAATTACACAATTTTCAGGAAATGCAACGGAACATAATGATTCATGTAAATGTACTAATTACCATCTTATTTATCTTATCGCGAAACGTCCAAGAAAACTACAATTATATCCACATTTCGGAAAATGCAACGGAAGGTCATGAATAATTTGACTGATATGTTATATCAAATGTTCATAAATTGCTAAAATTTTCGTCAATTTCGGACTAGAATAGACTGTAATTGTATGCGTTCTCCGATGTAAGTATGTATTTTTTACTTAACTTCCTTGTATGAAGTTACGTAACTAAACACGCGCTGAATATTCCGCGCACATTACATAATTGATGCCGGTTTAACTCGCGCTGCATTTCAAGCGCAGAAATAAAACATCCCGCGCTTCCTTCTTTTCCCGTTCGAAATGATCAGAGCAACGAAAAAAGGGGGAGTCATACGAAAAAATTCGAATAAAAAGTATTCCCCTCTTGCCATCTGCCGAACAGAATTTCATTCTCGCCGTTGTTTATCGTTCGTCGACAAAACGGACACCCTATGGATTGAACCTCGACTTCGGCTCGTGATATTTGTTTTGCGAGAAATTAGTGCAGACGTCGATTTAAACGCGTCGTCGTCAATGACCCGGCCATTTGTAACGTACGTCAATGGATACACAATCATCAGTTTTTTTTCCCGAACGTTCCCGATGCTCGTTGCGCTCGATTCAAACGATTGCGCCCAGTACGATTCCGCGACGCGTCGACTGTGCGGCCCGTTGCGTCGCATCCATGCGTCGGCGCGACGGCATCGACGCCGACGCCGACGTCGCGCAACGTGCAGGTCCGTAGGATAAGCAGAGTCACCGAGACACGTGACCGAAAAATTTTAGGCAAATTCATTTCCTTGGATACGTAAATGCAAAATGCGATAGAATATTCAAAATGATAAACTGATAAGGGAAACTGTTTTTTTAATCTGTGATATCGTTTAATGTAGTTCGCTTGCATTTTATATTTATATCATTGCATTGCAATTTTTAATCTCACTACTCAATATAAAAAAAATGACAGCAGAATAAATTTAGATAGCTATGAAACGAACGAAGTTTCCGTAAACTAAACTACGCAATTACATGAATTTGATAAATGAGGATAAAAGTGAATCATTCCAATCATACATTCCAAGTATCTCTAAACAGCTCAGTAAAAAATTGCAAAAATATTTGTTCTTTCGTTCCAAACTCCAAAACTGATATTGCATTACGTTATTCAAGAAAAATAATAATAATTCCGTGGTCTGACACGACACGAAAAATTCAACAACGAGATAATCCGTCGCATGGTCGAGTGGGTGGTTTAGCGCCCCAAGTAGAATTCATCCCTGTTACCAAAGGTGACGACGACGCCATGTCGACGTTCACCCCTATAGTTCGTCCACGTAGCAACCCCCGTTACGTCCCCAGTTGACCGTGAATCGCGACTCGCAAGTATTTTTCGCGTCCGACGGTGGTCTTCTCGTAGTTAACTCCCACCGCGTCGCGAAGTTCCGTTTCGCACCAGGTCACCGTCGCTTGGCGAATCTGGGCTATGAATGAAGACCCAACCCTTTCATTTCGAGGTAATTGAGAGAAATTTCAAATTCGAGTTGACAAGTGTTTGTTATATAGACAGGCGGAATGGTCATCGTCTGTTCGTCACGTCAGCGAGATTGCGTCATTACGAATCAATTTTTTCCACCCTTCGAGATCGTACGGACGTCGAGCTATCGGATTTTGTCGGGGATTCGTCGTACGGGGCGGAGGAACGATGACTAAAACGATCCGAGTGCGTGAACAAACAACATTTTTTCCTTCTTCCATGCAAAATGTCAATAAACAGCAGAGATATCGTTTTCGCACAGAATATATACGTTTCGCACGGTAATAAATGTTCGATTGAGGGGCGCGAGCAGGGAGAGAAATGCCGCAAATGTAGGGCAAACAGATTGTACAATGTCGAAACAAAATTACCGTTATCGCTAGCATGCAAGTCGTTGCGTTTCCCGCAGAACCGAACGACGACGATGATCCTACGATTTGCTTTTATTTGGAAACAAAGAGACAAAGAAGGAACGTGTGTTTTGCATTTCGCAGGTCCTGATAGTGTTACTGTTATCCGTGATCCCCTGGCCAGGCCCCAGCGTGTTTAAAATATCATGCCCCCGTGATCGAGCGTCCGTGGTGAGGAGGATAGTGCAGAAGGTACGGCAAATTTTTATCGAGCATTCGTAACGCCGAAAGGTCTAGCCACACTATCGTCGAACGGAACGGCACGGCACGGTCTGTGGACGTCCTACGGCCCCGAAATCGGTGGCGTAGCCTTAGGGCCTTGCTTTTACACACTCTTTCGTATCCGTTGTCCCTAAGGCTACGCCACAGATTTCGACAGAATTCGATGATAGTGTAACTAGACCTGAACTCATAGCTCGCGGTTTCTGAGTAGAGAGATGAAAAATTAATGAAAATGGTAAATCTCTACAATTCCGTCGAGATTTCAGAGATGGATGCCAATTCTGAAGAAGTATCAGGTAGAGCTACCGCTGGAGTGCCCGTTTCACGAGAGCCGGGACATATTCCGGCCCCAGCAAAGGGCAAAGCACCAGCACAGGCCGTCGCAATGGACCTGCGGCCTGTGCGGCAAGTCGTTCTATGCGGAGAAGCACTTGGATGCACACTTCGATAACAGACACAAAAGTAACGTTAACACGGTACGTCCTGTTCCTCTTTCCTGATACACATAAAATTGAAGGTGAAAAAGTCAATCTAATTTTAAAAGTGTTAAAAATATTTACATAAATGCCCGCAATCGTTACATTCTCGATACTACTATCTCGTTATATCGCGAGCGAAATAAAAAAATTGATTTCCCGTTATGAAAAACACGCACCTACTTACGACGGATTGTCAGTCTTTCTCGACACCTTCTATTTTCTCTGGTTAATGCAAATAAGTCGAAATACCGTAAGCTGCGTTGCCAGCTGAATTGTAAACGCATCCGATGGTTGGGGGGACAGGCGGAGGACGCGGTATGCCTCGCGGACTACTGCGACATCATGAGATGCGACGTGCTGGGAAACAGGGACTTCGAAAGTTCCCTGGTGGACGACGAAGCCGGCCACCACAGCACCGACATACAAGTCTGGAAGGAGAACACGGAGCAACGTTCCACTTCTGTGCTGCCCTGCGAGTCGCGGGCCGGCTTCCCTAGGACGTATCCGGTCGAGAAGGCCTGCGCGATATCCGGCGGCGGGGCCGTCACCAACATCCAGCAATATTGCCATCGGGAGGACAACGGGGCGTTGGAGAACCACCGGCTGCCGGGCACGGCGTACCACGTGGAGATCGCTGGCCCGGACAACAAGAGCAACGCTTGCGGCGGCAATGAAGAGGACGAGGACGAAGAGGACGACGAGGACGACGAGGAGAATCTCGTGGAGGCGGCTCTGCCGGCCGTCGACAAGAAGCAGAGGCGCAAAGGGTTGCACCTGAGAAAGCTGAAGGCCAATTGCAAGCCGGAGGAACTGCAGAAGTTGAAGTTGCAGTGCGAAGTTAGTTCGCTTCGTGAGAAAATGGTAGAACGACGATGGGTCTGATTTGATGATGGTTCGATGAAATTGGCGAATTTGATATCGAGGAACGTGAATAATTACGAGGACGTCTGAACGAAGTAGTCGATACCGTTCGTGGTCAGACACGAATTCGTACATAGTTCTCTCGGTTCTCTATGGAAGATTACAAATCACGGTTCGAGTATGTAAAATTATTCTACAAGTAATCGTACTGTTTCTTGTAACCGGCTTGGGTCACCACGTATTGCTCCAAGTAATTCGATAGTAGCCTTATCTTGCAGTATAATCATTGGCATTTACTTATTGTTAGCTTGATTTGTGAATAGAAACATGGATTACCATGGATGAAGTATGGATAATCCAGAATCACTTTCCAGACCCAACGAGTATCGCTTTCAAACGATAATAGTTCGTAGAATCACAACACAGTTGACGGAGCAAGATCGTAGATGTAGTTGCGTAGATAATAGCACAGAATGAGATAACACACACCTGTGTGTCTTACACATTTATTTTCTTGGAGTAATGTTGGTCTTTCGATGCTATCGATAGATACTCGTTCGAGATTGTATTGCTGGGCTTTTGACGAATCTCTCGGTACGAGATTTCCAGGAAATTGAAGGTACGAAATCAGAATCACGTCATTAACGAGTAAAAAATGTCATATAATAAAACCGTTGCCAGTAACGCTAGTTTAAAAATGAAACAATTTTCCAAAATTAAGAACAGTCATTTATAAAATATTTTTGTTAGAATTCGTTTCATATTTTTCTAGTTTCACTATTTGTGTTATTCTGTACATGTGTATAGTCTCACTATTCATGTTGCTCTATACACGTGTATATTTTTCTAGTCTCGTGTTATTCTGTACTTTTTGCAATTCGTTTGTGCTTCTTTCCCATTTAGGCGAGCTAAATCGCGCAATATGTTGGTACCTTAGCTGCGACAGATATTGGGAGGACACGAAGAGGCAACAAAAGCACACGCCCTGGTACCTGCTAACCGTCTTTCTACTCGTTCTGTTCTCCTCGATTTACGCGTGCTACTACATTATTTGGGTGCTGTTCAAGTACGTACGAGAGCTACTGTTTCTACGACAAGCTCGTGCTAGTTTTACCGCGTATGTTCTGTTTACACAAAAATGATTGAGATAAGTTTATCGCTGTTTTTATGTAAATTACGCAGCCTGTGGATCAATCAAAACGCAACGCGATCGAGACGCTTACTACGATATTAGAATACGCAAAAATTGTTTTCAGTTGCTAGTGGGAATTGCCAGAGAATTCCACGTGCACTATCACATACGGCAAAATTGTATTCCTAATTTATTAATATTATCAGGAAACGACTTCAAGGAAAGGTTCAAAGCTCACTGTTTTTATAGGTAAAATATTGTTTCTAAGAAAGTTTTGCTTTTACAGACAAAGATTAATGATTCCTTTTTTATTAATTGATAACGTAGAAAAGATAATACCCGGGTAGACTTGAGACTTTTAAATAAATAAAAATTCTCCGAACCACAATAACAACAAAATTTAACGATTTATTTTACAAACATAACAATTTTTTATGTTTCTTATCGCATGACTTCATTGATGTTATCGATCATAATTGTACATACTGTCGATGCTGCCACTCGAAGCGCAAAGACACTTGAACTTTAGAACCGATGCTCCTTATCAAAGTGAAGTACATAGATTTAATGTACACTTATTAAATGACGCGGTAAACCGTGTCAAAGAAATTATCTCGATCAGCGTCCACAAAATTTCTTGTTACCAGAATTCGAAAGGTTCACTTCCGAGTTCGTTTTGCAGTTCGGCGGAAGAGGACAGACTGGACGGATCCGGAAGTCTAGATTATACGGATGGGGATCTCGCGGCTACGTCGTCGTTACACGATCAGGGTGGTCCTGGCGAGGGTAGATCCACTGGGAGAAGAAAAGGCGAGCCGAGGGACGATAACATGCCGGTGTCGAACGAAGAGATGCCCGACCATTACATATATGTGACCTATCCAGCTGAGCTAAAGCAGCGATTACTGGATAGGTAAGTGGAACGACCGGAAGAGAAGGTAAGGTATCGGTATCGAAATCATACAGTGATCGTCCTGATTGCAGCTGCTACAACAGAACTACTCGAATCTAAAGCCGAAGAAATTGGGCAGAGTCTCGGTGGGAGGTACGAGAGGACCGATTCCAAGCGTCAGCCTCTCCATGGCTGGCTACCATCTTTCTTATTTTTTCTCCTCCCTTTAATCTTCGTGTTTTGTATACCAATTGTGGAAATAAATTACAAGATGTACACGATAACACGGATATTTGTTGACTTTGTTCTAATCCCTTCCCTAAACAAACAACCCGATAAGTGAGACATATAAACTTGATACCTGAGATAAGTTCCCGATTTCGTGGAAATTAAATCGAATCAGTTTCTATTTTAAGAATAACATCGTAAAAGGATGAGAAATAAAGAAGGACTGAGGAGGTTTCGATAGTTTTGATTTTATTTCGATGCTCAATGCTCGATTCGAATCTAAAACCAGTAAGTCATCTTGATGGATCCGTCGGAATCCCGCTGAGTGTCCATCATGCTGGACTGACGGACCAGTCGACGCACGCTCCCGCCGCTCGGCCTCTGTTGGTCCTCCAACAGCCTTGGAGGAATCGGTGCCTCTGGTACTTCGTGCATCTCTACCGTCTCCCTAGCCGATAGATCCTCGTACGAACCCGCAGCTGACGACGGTCTGAAACCGAGACAACAATGGAATATCAATTGTTAGATAAGAATTTTTCGTTCGTTTAATCCATCCTCGCATACTTAATCGGAACGCAACGAATGCAATCGGCACAAGTCCAATCCTTCCCAAATAGCTCCCCCTCCTCGACGGTCTGCGGTAATCGATGATGCAGCGTCTCGGGCAAACGTAAGCCAGACAATCCGCCGATTACGGACACGCATCCGAGAATAACGAGGGGCAACACCAAATTCTCCTTACCCTAACCGATATGACGCAAATTTATTCGCCGCGAATGACTCGCCTCCGTATGAAAAAACGCAGTCGCTCGTGATAAACATATTTACGATTACTTACGAGATACGTAACAAAGGGAATGATGATAAGTCCGAGACCACTGATGTAAGCAGAAAAACCGATGGCTACGCCGCGCAGTTGCGTGGGGTAAAGTTCACCGGCGAACGGATATATTATTAGAAAGGAGGCCGATATCGCGGATTTCGATAAGAGAAATAGAATTAGCGTGGCCGCTACTGCATCTGTAAAAAGATGGCACGATTACAGTCGATACATTTCTGAAATCTACTGTTTCCTCATTGTTGCATTTACTAAAAAGATTTATCGATCATTATTTATTGGTTGCATTTTTCATTGGTATAAAATTTGGTACCAGGTGACAGAAGGACTGTAGCAATGCACGAGATACCAGCGACTACCATGCACAGGCAAAGGGGCCAACGACGACCCCATCGATCCATCACGATCCAACATGCCATGTAACTAGGAATCTCGGCCAAAGATGAGAAGAAAAAGCTCAAGTGCTCCTCATTACCCAACGCAGGTCCATAGTAGGATAGACCGACGTACACCATGTTATTGGCGAACCTAAATAAGAACGATACTAGTTGAACGCTAGAAAGGTGTATTTCGAAATTCGTTGTTTACTTATTCCAGATGACAAGTAAAACAGAATCAGGAGGAAAATAAGACTCTTTGAGATTACAGTCAGAGTGCGTCAAAACATTCCTTATCGGACTTATCTCTCTGTATTATGTGCGATGACTGTAAAAGAAGTGTCTTTGCGGTGCTATCAACAACGGTTAATTATCTCTGACAAGCAAAAAATAGGCGTGGCGGCGTTTTATCAGTCGCGTTACGTAGCTGGATATTTCATTTACCAGTTCAGGGTGATCAGACACGTTTTTAAGCGCATGTTCGGCGTTTTAAACAAGGACAGAACGCCGGGACCGCTGCGTAATCGCTCCTCTTCACTTTTGGACCGTGACATTGTCATTCGTTGTCGAAGCTTTTGGGTGAAAGACGCCGGCAGTTCTTTGCCGTTCACCTTCGCCAATCTCTCCAGGATATCGTTCGCCTCCCCCAAACGACCCTTGGCCAGCAACCACCTCGGTGACTCTGGCAAAAACCTGGAATGATCTTAGACATCTTAGAATGATTGAAACGGCAATCGGGTCTAACAGGAAATGTATAAGAAAGGGAGCAAAATCTCACCACCAGTACAAAGAATATAAAAGAAAAGGGGCGCTCGTAGTCAGAGCCAACGTTCTCCAATCTCTTATCAGATAAGTCACGCCGGCCAGCATACACAGACCCATTGTGTAAAAACTGCATGTCATCACCGTTACGAACGATCGATAATTTGGTCCAACTAGCTCCAAAGCTGTTTAGAGGGAACCAGGAGAAAAATTAGACACAAATCGACACGTCTCTTTTATCTCTAATAGATTTTCCCATTTCGTTTTCTCATTCAGAAATCTTACATATGATAAAGGGTATCTGATAAATGGCTGGAATGGTCAAACCGACGACCACTCTACAGGCGGCCCAGGTCCAAAAGCTATTCGATACCGACGTTAGAAATCCGCCGGTGATCAATGTTGCCAGGCACGTGAAGAAAGACAATCTCCTACCAATCCTGTGCGATACCAGAGAAATTGGTCAAAGTAATCGTACTTACGTTCGACGAATACGTGCAGATAATTGATTGTTACCTGTCGTTCAGGGTGCCGAAGAGGTACACCCCTATCGGTCCTCCCGTGTTCAAAGCGACTAATCCGATCGTCGGATAAATCGCGTGATCGCATACCAAATTGAACTGTAACGTTTAATGACATCCTGTGATTACCGATCGGATTCATCGATTCAACGAGATATTTTGATTGTAGGCGAACGTACATCGATAACGATAGAAGATACTACTTCCGAGGTTTCGTACTCCCAACCATGATCGCATGGTACGACCGGCCACGATGCATTCGGCACGTACGAGGCCGTCGTCACGACAGAAATGTCCTCTGTCGTCCAATCGATATCGTATCGTGTGCATTGACTGTACGTTTCATTGTCATCCTAATTATGAATGCCATTGTTACGGTTATAACTCTGGCAGTACACTCTCGCCAAGACAAGAGTGTACTTGCATCGCTCGCCTCTCCTAGTTTCGTCTCACGTCGTCGCTCGGTTTCGGATTGATTTTTTTATTTCGAGGCGCGAGGGTGGCTCGCAATTTCGAGAACACGTCCAAAAAGTGTAGTAATTTCGCGACTCGAGACAAGGAAAGCAAGTAACACACTCGACTCGATAAGAGTCTCGCCGAATGTCTCAGTGAGAGCGTATTGCTGGTGTAATAGTACAAGTATTCTGCGAAGAATAATATATTCTAGCTGTAGCGAAACAAATGCCATTTAATTTGTAGATACGCATAATTTTTGGGAGATGCGTAAAATACAAGGTTCTGGCTAGCTTCTTCGAGTATACAGACGTATGGCAAGCAAAGAATACTGAAATCAATGCGAACCTAACAAATTTTTTCTCCTGTAATAATACTTAACGCCGAATGTCTCAGTGAGAGCGAATTGCTGGTATAAGAGTAAGACCATAAACAAGTATTCTGCGAAGAATAATATATTCTAGCTGTAGCGAAACAAATGCATTTTATTTTTTAAATACGCATAATTTTTGGGAGATGCGTAAAATACAAGGTTCTGACTAGCTTCTTCGAATATGTAGACGTATGGCAAGCAAAGAATACTGAAATCAACGCCTGACAAATTTTTTTTTCTATAATAATACTTAACGAGGGGCAAAATTAGGAGGGGCAACAGTACTCTCACTAGCCTTTTTATTAACTAGATTTAATTGCGAATTAACCCAGGAGGAATCGTTAACGCCTAGAACGATAATTGAACCTGCATGGTCGGAATCGCGAGTTTCCTTCTACGGAACACGTCCAGACTCTCCAACCCCGGTACTTTGCACCAGTGAGGTGGTGTGTTCGCCATGAAGAGCTGATTAAAGGCGCAAAAACCGCAAGGCAGACATGCCGGGAGGCACACCAGCCAAAGGAGTTTCTTTTGATAACGACCAAACTCGCCGACGATCGGCAAGAGATCGTCGAGATCGAAACCGTCCTACGATACGAAACTCTTATCTCTTAATCACAATTGACTTTTTCCCCAAAGATCAATAAAAAAGACTCATCTAACATGACAATTACAATGCATGAGAATAGAGGGATAGTCTATTAATTAAATGATTGAGTACGACTTTCTGAATATCTCTGGTCATTTGATCTAATAAAAAAATAAAATTCCGTCGTATCANCGACTTTCTGAATATTTCTGGTCATTTGAACTAATAAAAAAATAAAATTCTGTCGTATCGTCCAATTAGGTTCTCGAGAATCGATAGATATTAAATATGCATTATTGTAAAACATAGAGGAAGACGTTCGTGATTTATCAAAGTGGAACTGCAAGTAACTTACTTCATCGTCCGTGGCCGTCTTGCTGTTCGCTGGTCCGGCGGTATGATTCTCATTCTGGTACTCCATTTTGGTAAACTTTGTCCACGTCCGAGCTACCGAATCGTCGCCGATACCTTAGAAACGCGTTACGTGACGTGCATTAGCTCCCTTCCGATGGCAGTGCGACCGGCGTGCCATTCGTTCCATCCTGCTGCTGCTGCTGCCCTTTTTCTCCCTTTCACCCTCGCCGTACGTGTGATCGTGACACCGGAGGGTGGCCCTCCGAGATAGCCACCAGGTATCGGACAAAAGTATTTAGATAGCGCGTGCCAGCTCTCGCAGTAGATTTAGTGAGTTCTGGTAGAACACGAACCCAAAAAGGATTGGAACAGTTAGAATAGTGAGGTCGGTCACTGCCGTTCAATCCACCGCTCGCTCAACATTTTTCACAAAACTTTCCTCTCTCCAACAACTGATTATTATTACTCTTCTCCCACAGGGATTACTCACTTATTACGCATCGTATCAAGAGAAAAAAAAAAAAGAATAGGTACGTATGTATCGAAATGATCTGATGAAGAACTTATAAGGTGTTAACACGAATGCAAACAAATTTGTTGAAACAAGAAGAGTGGTAATGGTTTAATACTGTGCTTGTACTCGGCGTCACGCAGGATGATCGAGTAGAGTTACTCCGGAATTTTGATGGCAAATACACCGATATTGTTCATCTCCCGGATATAGTACATTCAAGCACGAGCCGGCCGACGTCCGTTTGCTCGCGCGGAGGCAAATTGAGAGACAAGAGGGATAAATAGAAACCGTGCACGCACTCGCAGCGCGTTTCACGCGCGGAAAGAGAATCGAGGAAATGCAGACGAAACGGCTTTACTGGCGCGTGCCACGGGGTGTGCCCTTCTAATTCAATTGGGTTAAGGGTACTTAGAGGAGATTAGGAACACTGCTGACACATGCTGCGTGGCGGCCGCGATTCATTCTTCGGACACACCGCGTGACATTTTGCGTCACCTTCCCGTTTATTACCATTATCTCTTCGTCTACGACCTCCAATTTATTCGTATCTTTGATCCGACTAGAACGTGCAATCTCTTTTTCGTTATCTCTATTTTAATTGTCTTCCTGCTGGTTCGATAGGACGCGAGAGCTCGATGCCTTCCACGCGTTTGGCAGAATTAATTTGCTGAAAATTGACAGCGCGGCATCTCTCGACTACGCTCTTGGCACTTTTTGTGCAATAACGTAGATCGCAAACTAATTCTTGGTATCAGGAGGCATACGGCTTCGTTTTTTTTTATCCGGAGTAATCCAATTGATGAAGTAAAAGACCGTAAGGATACATAATCAATTGTCCGAGCTTTCGACCGTATGTTCGGAGGGCATTTCGCACGCGAGTCTTTTCGGCCGAGAAATTTTCCGCATTTTCGCCGGAGACAGATTATTCCTCGGCCGCTGTGTATCGGAAGCGATGGGTCAAGGTGAATGATTATTAAGAAAAAAATGTGAGAAAGAGAAGCTCGATGCTGAAGCGACGATTGGCAATCACTGCTTGTGTACAAATTCAAACTGAATTTTTTATTCTGGACAATCTCGTTTTGTCGGAAACAAGAAAGAAAATAAATAAATAGTCAGAAATTAATTTCAATACTCAACGAACGATTCCCATTACGTTGATCGAATTTTGCAGAATAGAACAATATCGTTCTTTCTTCGGTACGAGAGATTTTTTTTACCATACACAAAACGCAATTGTGATAGTTTTTCTTTCATTGGTTGTTTCCACATTTTTCGCTTTATCGATTTATTTTCCTTTGGATAATGAGAATTATCATGATGTCAAGTCAAAATGATTTCTGCCGTTTTTAATAATTGTATGACACTGTCGCTTGGCGATTCGTATAGTCGTTTCTCGTACACGCACTGACGGAGTACGGTCAGCCACATTAATGATTGAGCGGGAAAAAAAGCGAATCGAAGTCCGAGTATCAATGTCGCGTTCGCATCCTGGAAATAACAGATACGACGCGAAAAGATTTGGATCGTGCACGTTTCTATAGATAATCGTCAGCTTCTTTTTTATTATACAAATCGTTGCTAGAGCGACCATTAATGTGACCGATTATACTACTACTCGAACACGTTTTTCAAAAGAATCGATCCTCAATCACTCCACGATCGCTCTGACATTCAGATAAGCGATGTAGCCGATGCGTCACATATAGTCGTTGTCATTTAGATTTCACAGAATACAGGCTCCGCAGATCACACGACTGACTCAAACCGAAAGGACGCAGGAGATACGTAAATATCTCGCGCCATGGTGGACATGCCGCACCCTCTCCTATTCAGTGGCTTCTTACAATTAGTTTACAATTTTAAATTATCATTCGAAACTTCAGGAGGGACCGGGAAAAATAACGTCCCCGCCTGAACACGCAAAGTATTTGTAGTAAAATAAAATTTTACTGCGACTTTGATCTCGCAGTAAATTGAGCAACAGTTCCCTCGGTGTAATATTTTTTTAATTTAGAGATGACGAGAAGTTTGCGTCGAGTCATCGCAACAGCTTATCTACTAGACTAGACAGTGCCGAATCCAATTTTATACGCCGCAGTCCGACGTTCACGATGTAAAGGATGAATTACCAATACGTATAGTAAGATCTTACGAATTTCTTAAATTTCTATAATGTACATCCTGCTTAATCGTTTCTTTTCCTTTGCTTCTTTTGAGTTTTTCATTAGTGATCGATGAAAAATAGAGTTCTAGGAAACAAATTGGAGAGGGTGAGCAGATTACAGAATGGCAGGCTAAACATGATACAATCCAACTCGTGTTCTCGTTTATTCGTATTTTCTTCTTTCTTTCTTTCTTTTACTTCAATCCAAGCTCACCCTTCGAATTATTCGCATGCGTAAATTACGTATAATGTTTGGTCCGATCGTCGATCGGCAGCACTCGACAGCATTCTCTCCCCGCACATCGCCACAAGAATCTCAAATTTCATACGCTCGTTTGCTTCTCTCCCCCTCTCTCCCCTCATTATTCGTTCGTTTCTTTTTTTGTGTTTTTTATATTTAATTTTTTTTCAATTTTCTTAATTTTCTAAATCACACAGAATGCACGGTAATGCGGTGCGCTTCTTTATCTTACAATTAGACCGGGACCGGTCGGAAATCGAATGAACAAAAATATCTGAAGATACGGATCAACCATGACCAGACACACACAGGAAACTTCTAGGCAACACACGATCGATCGATCCTCATTCTTTCCCCATTACCGTGCAATTTCTCTGACGCTTTGGAACAACAATAGCTTCTGCGCGCGTTGGCCTCGTGCTTCGCGACTCGATCGTTTTAAAAAATATTATCGAAAATATTGTCCCGTACGTACAATGGCACCGCGGTTTGAATATCTAAAAGAACGGAGACTCTGTTTCATGTACATTTGTATCCAGCGTCGCCGAAATCGACTCGAAAAATAATTTATCTGCGTGGTTTCGTCTTCGACACCATCGTCGATTCGCCATTCTCAATATTGATTATCATTATTGTTTCTGTAAGAGTATTATTCGTTTGTATAGCTAAGCTGCAGAAAATTAGCGAAGCGCTAGGATAACGATCCAGCGACAGTTCTCCGATCTTTAACCGCGTCGCGATACAAAATTTATATAACTTTTCTTTATTTTCATTCTTTGTTTCTCCTTCCCGTTTTTCCTCAATATTTTGTTTCATTTTATTTTACAAATCGACGCTTTGCCTCTTTCCGAACGTGATTCACGTCGAATCACGAGCCAACTCCTCTTATCATCCCTCCATCACGGTTAACGATCCTCTTTTCACTTGTATTCTTCCCCTCGCTCTCGGTCACTCTCTCCCGCTCAATTTTTCTCGTTTTCACAGCTCATTCGTCTCTCTGGTTACTTATTCTCCACTCGCAGGTAACACCTCGACAGGACACACCTCCATCAGTAAATAGCGGTTTGCTTTCATAGCGCACATCATCACTGATACAGCGTAATGCACACGCTCCTCATTTTCATTTATCTTCTCTTCTTTAAGAATCCTTATACTTAAATACGCTCTCACGTACGTTCCCTAGTAAAGCATCGCACGCACTCTAGGAGTCTCGACGATGAAAAGGCTAACAACTAATAGTTCGATCAAGACGTTATCGTGTATGAGTCTCTTGCCGCGAGCGTGACTCCGGCCGTGCTTCTCTCCAACGATCTTACAAACTTGTAACACATTTATCAAAGGCGTGTGCGCGTTAGGCTGACTCGTGTCTCGGAGCAGCGAAAATTCTTTCCTCTAAAACCGGTAAACGTAAAAAATAATAGTAATAACAAAATTATGCTAAACAGCGGAGAGCGAAAAGTGGTACGCTCGAGATCATTCGTGGATCGCTCCTCGATCCTGGAGGGTGGAACACAATTTGGTCCAGAGGCACGCTCCGTTCTGGGTATAGAACATCGACTCCTCGCACACGAGAGTCTCTCCAAAAAATCACAGTCGCGTATATAATATAATTTGCTTCCTTTGTATTCCTCATTTATACATATCGTTACTCGTACTC
This sequence comes from Ceratina japonica, assembly GCA_019453355.1. Classification (NCBI taxonomy): domain Eukaryota; kingdom Metazoa; phylum Arthropoda; class Insecta; order Hymenoptera; family Apidae; genus Ceratina; species Ceratina japonica. The sequence continues at coordinate 65,882 of SMSR01015709.1, read as the reverse complement.
CGATCACGGCACGGTCGGCGTTTCGTTTCGTTTCGTACTTCCGCCCTTCCTCCGCCGGTACGACCACAACCGATTCTTTATCGCCGCGTCGACTTTTCTTTCCATTTTTCCCTCAGACTTTCTGGCCAACCAGATCTGTTAACATGATTCGCAACGATGACCACGAAAGTACCGGGAACGCGCGATGCTCATCACGCTTCCAGATACTTCGGACAGATAATGATAACGCGATCATCAAGATCAAGGTCGATCGTTAACTACACGCGGCCTATACATAAACTCTCAAAGCAGATGGCTAAATTTCTGTACCTATACACGTTTTAGTCGCCGGAAGGTTGAGGGATGTAGATATTTAAAAAGTATGTACCGTGATGTTTCGCTTTGAACCTGACAATCAGTAAAAAGTTTCCGGAAATTTAGCCACCGATTTGAACGCAATTGGCCGCGTGAGCCTTGATTTTCTTGCGAATCATAAGGACAGGCGAGCGATCGAGTTCTTTTTATTAAAAAGCGGAAAGACTTCGCCGTTCTCTCCGTCGTGGTTCCTTTTCCTTTCGCTCTCTTCCCTCGCATTCCACCTTTCGCATCCTCATCCTTTCCCTTTCTCTCCTGCTTCCACTCTTCTCGCGCTCCTCTTTCTTACGTACTCTCTCTTTCCCTCTACTCTCTCTGCTACGTGGAATGTTAAAGAAAAACAGGATACACACATCTCGTGTCTCGGTGTCTTGCACATTTCTTCTTTGGATACTTGGAATAATAAAAAAAAAAACATTTTGTTGTTCTCCTTTTGAGACTCGTCAAGACGTCGACTTTGGTAGGCTCGACGACGGCAGTCGTCACCGAGGAAACTAAGATCAAGCTTGTTTTTACGTAGGAGGTGATGAAGTTTTCGCGATTGGAAGACACCGCGTTTCGTCAGCGAGAATAATTCCTTTTTACCACGAAATCGGAAGGATCCACCGCGAGATAAAACAATCTGTATGTATGTGGACAGGTGTATTCATGTGTAGGGATGTGTATCGCAAAGAGATCAAGGTTTAGGCTCCAGTCTACGTAACGAGCAGCTCACCGAAACAATTTTCTTAACCCGTTTTCTTTCTCTTCTTGCTTCGTTATTCTTCTTTTTTTATTTATTTTCCTCTTTAAAGCTAGATAGACATTATCTCTTTCTTAAATGCTAAGTTTGGCAATATCGTTCGCAACAGTAAAAAAATTATANCTTGCGAATCATAAGGACAGGCGAGCGATCGAGTTCTTTTTATTAAAAAGCGGAAAGACTTCGCCGTTCTCTCCGTCGTGGTTCCTTTTCCTTTCGCTCTCTTCCCTCGCATTCCACCTTTCGCATCCTCATCCTTTCCCTTTCTCTCCTGCTTCCACTCTTCTCGCGCTCCTCTTTCTTACGTACTCTCTCTTTCCCTCTACTCTCTCTGCTACGTGGAATGTTAAAGAAAAACAGGATACACACATCTCGTGTCTCGGTGTCTTGCACATTTCTTCTTTGGATACTTGGAATAATAAAAAAAAACATTTTGTTGTTCTCCTTTTGAGACTCGTCAAGACGTCGACTTTGGTAGGCTCGACGACGGCAGTCGTCACCGAGGAAACTAAGATCAAGCTTGTTTTTACGTAGGAGGTGATGAAGTTTTCGCGATTGGAAGACACCGCGTTTCGTCAGCGAGAATAATTCCTTTTTACCACGAAATCGGAAGGATCCACCGCGAGATAAAACAATCTGTATGTATGTGGACAGGTGTATTCATGTGTAGGGATGTGTATCGCAAAGAGATCAAGGTTTAGGCTCCAGTCTACGTAACGAGCAGCTCACCGAAACAATTTTCTTAACCCGTTTTCTTTCTCTTCTTGCTTCGTTATTCTTCTTTTTTTATTTATTTTCCTCTTTAAAGCTAGATAGACATTATCTCTTTCTTAAATGCTAAGTTTGGCAATATCGTTCGCAACAGTAAAAAAATTATATACGTATATATATTTATTATTATTTTTTTTTTTTGTATCCAGACATGGAGCAGACACATTGGTTTCCCACGATATGTAAAATCGTAAAAAAGATAATCAATTTAATAAAAAGTCTTAGTCTATAATCGTTCTTCATCAATTCCCTATTTATCCCCTTTGCGTTTCCTCTTCTCGCGTCAATCTTTTGTTTTTCATTTGTTTTTTCGTTTGTCTAAATGTGTTTGCTTGTATGTCATGTTTGATGTAAACACGTTCACACTGTTCGCGATGACTCCTCGACGAGGAAACCACCCTCGACCTAAGTTTCAATGCGAATCTCGCCGCGATCTACCGATAATGTTCGTTTCCCTCTCTATTCGTCATCGTGTCTCTATATAAAGCTTTGCGTAAACGAGGCGTTCACAGAAAAAGGTATGAGTTAGTTAAAGATGAAAACGCTACAAAAAAATATAGTCGAACATTACGAAAAAGAGGGTCACACAGTGTGCTTCCGCTGGCAAAAGTATTTGGAATGCAATGGCACTAGCACAGCCACATTTCAACCACGTGACGTAACTTCGTATTATATTATTAGAGCGACCGACCGTCCGCTTAATCTTCCGTGTATAAAATCGTAATAAATACCGTATCCGTACGCGAGACGTCTAAAAAAGTTTGAGCTATGAAAATTTGCGAGGCTGAGACAATATCTACACAACGAAATGAAATAATATAAAGTTATCCTACGATTTGATTCGTATATAAATATGTATGCATACACTGCCTCAGTCGTCTTAGGATTCAAACAGTACGTGTAACAGAGGATATTCTTGCGTGTGTAAAAAATAAAATAAAAAGTACTCGAAACTGCTAATCCTTGCGCGGTCAGGTACTTGAAATATCCCAGTTCAACGTCTAACTTCTTGTTTAAACAGTCTTACCTATCTGTTCACGTGTATAACTAATTTGATTTTAACGTTGAGCAGTGTACAAGATAATTTACCCGATAGATAAGAAAGATAAGTTTGCTTGCTTACATGACGCTGGGTTATATCAATCACCTCGCTTCGTATCACCTGCAATTTCTTAAGCGACCACAGCAATCGTTTTTCCAGCTCATACCGGAATAAAACGTACGAATAAAAATCAGTAACACCCTTATTTTCGTTCTCTTCACTTGACCGTGGGCAACTGTCTTCCCACAACGATGCGAAGCTAGGAAGACGAATTTTTGTTCTTTGACAAACGCTCTCGAAAGGAAGAAACATACGTATCGTTATTTCAATGTTAGTGGCAGTGCGAAAAGCTCTCGTCCGATATTTCAATCCGTCGTTCGCGAAACATCAGAATGAACGATACTGTGGTCGCATAAAATTCATCAATGTTTAAGCGCAAGATTACATTTCTATTATAATAAAGTATTTCGAGATTGTATACTCGATCGCGGATTAGTCTTCTTCGTTTCTTCTTTTCTTATTCGAACGCTCAGGCCGGACGAGGACTTCGGTACAACTCAATAACTTATGCCAGCAAAATATTAGTTTTAATGAGTCAACAGCAACAGACATTCACATACGGGAAGAAAGGAACATACGCATCATCATCATCATCATCATCATCATCATCATCATCATCATACTACGACTTATCGTGTAAATTCTTGCGCAGCACGATCGGATCAGGGGTCATCAAGTATTTCGAATCCACCAAGCAATTCATCATTTTTAATTTAAACTTTATTCTCTTCGAAAGAATCATTCATTATCTCTAACACTCCTTGCACTCATTCGCTGTTACCTATTTCTCTTTCTCCTCCGATCATATCCTCACTCACGCGTCAACACTTCGCTGCATCGAGATAGTAACCAGCACTCTATCGACCATTTATTTCGTCCATTAACTTCAGACCACGCTAACGACAATAACCAACAATCATTCGATGATGCCGCGATTGTTTCGAACGAGCGAATAGGTAGTGTTTCGATCGTTCAACAGGAAATTGGAAACAGACCGCGTGGCTTCGTTAACAAAGCTAAGGGAGGATAAAAAGCTAGGAGCTTTACAACGATTTGCGTATAATTGAACTTTCTCGAGGATCCATTCGATAGCGAAACGTTTTATTTAGTAAATATGGATCTTACACGCATACATAATAAGAAAAACCATTCTTACGTTCAATTATTAGAGCACACTCTACATCTTTCACAGCTCTACAGTCTCGCTCTCTCTCTCGTTTGGTCTCTCTGTATGTTTTCTTCAACGCTTTCAGAAATACCTTGCACACTCTCTCTCCCTTTCTCGCATCTTCCCATTCTCTCCCTCTTACTAGCCACAATCACTGTCCATGGAAGTCGTCCTTTTCTCAGGTTCAGATTCTCAAGCACGCGGCCCAGGCTTGTTATCAGGCATACTTGCATCATCGGAACTTGCATCTCGGCAGGCTTCGAACTTCAGGCTCACTCATCGGTAACATCCACTTGCACTCCTTATCATCCGTTGTCAGCAGACATCCGGCAGACAGGTATTTTATTTTCTCGACCTTTTGGGGCTGCGCTCGACGTGTCGGTACTCAAATACCGTCGTTAGAGCAGGGACACGTGCAGACTCATCACCCCTTCATCGTCATCATCGCTTCGGAACTCACGCACATCCATCAACTCGCATCCGCACCATCCAATCTTGTTGTCTTTGTATTGTGTTCGATAGCTTTCTAGTTAAATCAAATTGCACGACAGTACAACCGTGGGTGATCTGTAAACAACAAAAGCGAGCCAAATATCAATAACCGTTGTTCACCGATCGATATGTGTGTACATATGCATATTTTTTCGCGGCTTATTTTAACCATTTTTATTAGCGTTTAATTTATATTTCTTTATGGAACGGATCACTTTGTTGAATCATGTGTCTATCCGTGGGACAACACTACGAGACTGAAAGGACCATAAGCAACAACGACAAAACGAAACTGTATTATGTCCTGTTGCACCTTTGGTTCTTTGACACTTTATGTACACATTCGTGCTTCTTCTTTCTTAGTGTGTCCTAACTATCATTAAAAATCGTGAAGAAAGTAACTATCTCTTTAGCAATACGTTACAGTAGGCAAAACGGAGAAGGATATGGCGGAAAATGACATGAACGGGACAGCGAAATGGACGACAAATGATAACGGATACAACAGGTGATCGAATATACACGCATCACACACCGTTCATATAAAAAACGTAAAAAATAAGAAAATATGATAAGAAAAAGGTTAATTAAATACAGTAAAAGATTACTCACCAACTAGATGTGGAATTGACAGGAGTTTTGAGCTTCCGAATCTCTTTAGTAGTCCAATTGGCCAATGTTTTGGTCTTTTCGCTGCGTGATCGTCTGGCGTTTAGTAAGAAGTCTGTAAGCGGCTCAGTTTCGACCATTGGCAATAGTTTTCGTCCAAACACAGTGACCAAATCACCTAGCAAGCCCACCGAAGCTGAGATGTTGCCTTCGGAGTGTTCGCGATCCTGCGCTATCGATGTAATGAATTGGATGATGAAGGGCACATGAGGTTCCACCAGAGCAATCGCAGCATCTGGGCAAGTCGTCGACATTTCACCGCGCAGTCCTTGCACTATTCCAGTGTAAGCTTCAAGGACACCTTCGCGTAGCTCGTTCAAGTAATCGATCATATCGTAATCGTTTCTGTCCACGTTCGCCTGCGATGCTTGAGCCAATGTTTGCAATACCACGTCCAAGTATTTTTTGAATTCCGGACCTATACTTAGAGCAACGTCGCCGAAAACGGAGAATATCTGAGGTTTTACGGAACGATGAACCGTATTGTTGCTAAGATTCTCCAGCAGCAGAGTCATGATCTCGTCGCAGTAGGGTAATATCTTGTTCTTCAGAGCCCGACAAATGTCGCCCGTCAAGCCAACAGCAGCACAGCATACCTGATATTCTGCGTGATTCTTCAAACCGAGCCAGAGATACGGCTTGAACGCATCCATGTATTTCAGGAAACCTTCTCCGAGCACTTCGACCAGAGTCGAAACTGCCATAAGAGCATCTTCCTGGACACCTTCAGCTTTGCACGAATTCGAGTTGAACATGGCTAACAACGCAGTCATAATCACGTCAGAAATCTGCGGAGCATCCTCCGGTGTTACTTTACGCAGCACGGATTGCAACGTGGCGCACAGCAACGATTGTAAATCGTTATACTGCGCACGATCTGAGTGAGTTTGGATGTGGTTCTCCATTTGCAGTACCTGCTGCAATCTCTCCAGGATCACCATCGTCGTCTTCTGCACTGTTATGTAACAGTCTTGAGGAGAATTCTTCACCATGTCCATCAGTGCTTCATAAGCGGCGGATCTTAAGTTAGCTTGAGCCCCGTCTGGCCGATCCGTTGTCTCCAACAATCTTTGAATAATAAAATCGAAATACTGGGACATACAATAAGTTTTCGGATTCTGTCCCTCCATAGCTTCTGCCGATTCGTAACTGGCCTCTGCAAGACCCGTGAACGCCCAACAGACGTTCGCTGCTACTCGCGGCTCTGCCTTTAGACCATTTATCAAAGATTCAAGCAGTGGTTTCAGGTAAGTGTCATTAATAGCTGCTTCCGGTATGATTTCGCAAATGCGGCCGAACATCCACGCTGCTGTATCCCTTACCGCGACACTGGTATCGTACATCAACTCGATAAGCGTTGGCATTGCTTGTTCCACCAATGGTTTCAAGGTGTTGTGGTCAACGCCTCCAAGAATTGAACCAAAAGCCATCAGAGCCGCGTCTCTAAACCTCCAATCCGGACTCTTGATATTTTCCATGACGAATGGAAGAACATACGGGACGATGGCATCGTCGCAGCAAGAAGACAGTAACATTAAACACACTCCAGCTGCTTTCGATGGATTCCAATCGTCTTCGTTGTCGAACTCTTCTTGTTTAGTTAGCTTCTTCATCAATACAGGTACTAAGTATTGTAAAGCGCCTTTCGCGTAATGCCTCGACACTTTGACTGGCGGCCGGCCAACGTCGCTGGCTTCACCCTCTTCCATAGCTAAATCTACTTCCTCGTCGGATACGTTCGACCAGAATTCAATTCCTTGCAGTGCAACTTCATCGATATCTGATTTCATAGCTTCTAAAGTAATAGGAAACAGTGCTGGAGCCATGTAAGGTTCCATGTACTGGTAATACAAAGACATAATTTTCACGAGACACTGTAATGCTGCTACTTTGACTTGCGTATTTATAGACTGCGTCGCTTCACACACCACCTCCATAATGAAGTTTCTCTCCGTCTGTATATAGAAACGAAGAAATTAAATAAGTGATTCTACTCGCTTTACGAATATATCTATATTTAAAAAACTGTACTGACCTCTATCTCGAAATTTCCTTTGGTGAATTCTAACGAGTTATAGAGTGCACTCGTAGCCGCGAGACGAACGTGATGCAGTGTACTAGATCCTTTCATGCCATGGATAATAGCAGTGAGGATTTGATTTGACTGAGGTACAAGAACGTCACTTTCTATATCTTGACAAATATAACCAATAGCTTCGAGGGTTGCTTCTTTCATCATCTCTGTACTGTTTGGATTTACAACATTATTAACTAACAGCTGAATGACATTAGTCCATTGGCCAACAGGTAATTCAGCGACTGCGACAGATGCAACACACTGTGCTGCAGAACTTGGCCTATTGTTCTCTGTTCCAAGAGCCCCAAAAATCTGACAACGGACAAGCGCAAAGTTAGCACGGTTCTATTGAAGAAACGAATTAGTAACAAACATGTAAATAAGTAAGTCCTTACATTCTTCTTAATAAATTCCCTGGTTTCCACGGGAATTGCAAGCCATCGTTGTTGATATTGATATTTCAACTGTGCATCTTTGGATGTAAGTTGATTTTTCAGCTGAAGGCCAGCTGCCATACGTGCAACTGGACTTGCAGTGGCAGTAACCAGCACGCCGCTGAGTCTTTGCATGAATTCGGGCTAAGGAAAATATAATGGAACTGTATAATCTTAACGATCCCTACGAACGATTTACACAACAATTACTTTGTTTCGAAAACAATTAACTTACCAAATTACCCTGAGCCGCTTGCTCCAAGAATTCTTGAGCCGCCTCCAACTCATTTTTATCTGCAATTGTAAACGGAGATAAGACCGACTGATATTCTATCAATTCTCTTACATCTTATCTAGTTAATTAATTACGAAGGTTGGAAAAATCCTTGGAACTATCGTAGAGGTTAGAAAAACAGGATGTACTAGTGACTCTCGCTATGGCACAATCAACGAGAACATGCGATACGAATAACCGTCACATGGGACAATACTTATGCTGCCGCGAACAAAGCCCTTAGCAACAGCCAAACGAAGCACAATGCGACGTATTATCGTAGAAACAGCGGCTTACGATTAAATGCTATCGTGCCGATACCAGAAGATCATCGAGAGTTATAGGAAAATATCCCCTGACAATAATACCAAGTATCCCGTAAATACACCGGAAGGATTAAAAAAAGGACGCGCACGCGGTGGAACCTCACTTTCGCAGGCAAGGTCGCGAAAGGGTCAAGGATTCGTGAAAAGGAGTGATCTCGTAGGTATTACAGAACAACATCAGTAGCAAGGTCAAGGGGAGACCGAGTAACCGAGAAAAATTAGTCAGAATTCCATGATGTCGGCAACAACCAATCTGAAGGAGAACGATTAATCAAAACGGCTTACCGGAGGAGACGGTCTTCTCTAGAATCTGGATAAGCTGTACCGTTGTCGGATCCATCTGCATGATTTCGGCTTCTTTCGGGTATCGATTAACGACGGGAAACGTAACTTCTTATGCCTCGATAGGAAATGACTCGTTCTCGCGACCGGCGGACAGCCACATGTAGCCACCACCGAATCAACTAGCTCAACGACGTACCCCCTTCTACCCACTTCCTGCCAGTACTCGATTTCTGCTTCCTTCCACAACGTGCGGCGTAGTAATACTCGTACTCTCGTGGTATTCTCGCGCCTATCTACCCACAGGACGAACCGCCGGATCGTTAAACGCCGGCAAACGGTAGTACACGCGACAATTAATCCCTTTAGAGTCTCTCGGAAACGTTGCAACACTATTGTCACGAGTCTCACGTTTCTCGAAGCGATCTTCGTATTTCCGTTGAGCGCGGACTATTTTCTTTGTGCGCTGTGCGAAATTTATTTCGCGCACGCGTACGCGCCTGCAGCAGCGCCATCTGCGACTGCCAGCAGCGCCCCGACGCACGCGCGTTCACCGCGACCGTTACGCCGGTGAATTTTCAAATTTTGCACGTTCGCAGCTGCAGCCTGCACGTCGCCGCGTGAACCCCTGTTACATTATCGCACGCGCTCACCGCCATCGCAGCGTTCTACCAAGTAAATTCTAAGGATAAATTGTAAGGATTCATGTACTTTCACTACCATTGTAGATTAATTATTTTTACAATAAATAAACGTTTCAACAAAAGTTGTTCGTAACAAACGATGAAATAATTATTAAAATAATGAGTTACATATCCGTTTTTTTATGAACTACTTGTTTTATAATCTTTTTTTAACAAGGCAGGAAATGCGGTAGCCTCGTAGATGTTAGAATTTAGAACTGAATGTAAAAATGTAAGATTCCAGGACTGGTACGTTAAGACGCCAGGTGCGCTTTATGCATAATCGAGACCCTTGGCAACCGCCTTCCTATTGATAGTCGTTTGAATACCTGTTTCCTTGCTTAGCAAAGAGAAATGGTTGACAATGCTGCTGTCTAAACGTCGCAACCGGGCCAGAGATACCGAAGCGAAAAAAAAGGAGGCGTCGGTTATTTTAATAGATTTAATGAAACGATATACAGAATACATTTGCTTTCGTAATGCATCGCAACGCATCGTCCGCGTGCCTTACCATCTATATCACATGTCAATTTTTCTTTTATTTATTTATAAAATATAATGTGGTCATAATGTGTTTTTGTTTTTTCACGTCATGCCTTTAAATTGCTTCTCGTTCGCATATCGAAAGTATATATTATATATAATATATTCATTTCTTTATTTATAATTATATTAATTCATTATATTTATATATTTATAAGTATGTATATATATATATAATAATTTCATATATTATATCATTTTTTATTTTATCGTATATATTAAACAAGCGAGAGGGAATTGTGTGTGGCTGTGTGTGTGTGTGGCTCGACACAGAATTACAGTGAACCAGGCCGCGGAAAGGTTTCTTCTTAATGTGCGCGCATGTAAAACACCTTTATTGGAATACTTTACAAATTGCTAATAGAATGTAGTAGTTGAATGTTGTTTAACGCGCTGGTAGATATCGACGGTCGTAGGGGTGAAAAGGCCGGTGATCGGGAAACTTTCCTTGCAATCCCGTTTATTGTCATTGTGAACAAATTGCAAGGAGAACACAGATTGTACTCGATTAAATTATCAGAGCGAACTATCGACCGATTTCAATAATTCGCACCTCCTTTTCAATTGTACGGCCGTCAATACGTATTGGCATTATCGATCGGCATCATTCTCTTCTCCCTTTAAGTACTTCTGTCCGCGTTTCGATCACGAAAACCATTTAAGTCCCTCTTGATTTTCAATTCTCTCTAACTCTAGTCGATATAACCGACGGTGACCTGTATAAATTTGCTTTCGGTACAACGTCTAGCATGTTCGGTGTGTGCCTCGTAATCGTGCAACTGGTATACGTATACTAACTACATCAACTGTATCCACAAGTATTCGTATGGCAGAGTACGGATCGATCGCAGTAGAAATGTCCGTACGAAAACGAGGGTCTGCCAATTCGTTTAAAAACGTTATCCGTTTCTGTTTGATTTTGCTTTCGTCTCTCGTCTTCGCGGCTTTTTTTTCAGGAAGGGATATACGGTACGACAACATCCAGTGGCGGCAATGTTATATTATCTTATTAATAGTTTGGACGGAAAGGGAACGAGTTTCAATTTTGAACTCCGTGCCGACGCTCGTGGAGAATTGAACGTACCACATTGCAACATCCAATTTTATTTTTCTCAAAGAAAATAATAAATGATCGAATTGAGAACAAAAAATGAAATTATCCGTTGATTGAACATTTATTGTTACATCGAGGGAAAAGGATAAAAGTACACCTAACGTAGTATTCGTTATTCATCTTTACAATAATGACAATCAATTAATCAATCGAATTGTTAACAACAGTACTTCGGACGATCCCGGTCTTCATTCGTGATATTTCTACGTTCGAACGATCCGAGATTTCCACTCTTTACCAGTTCATCCTGCTTCGTTCTCGTACCACTGTTGTCTTATTTTCACCTAGAATTTTGTTAACTCGTATTTTCCTCTATCTCTCTCTTTATTCGCTACCCTCTACCCTGAGTCGGGCAGTGCGCGCGTGCAAATTACACATAGTAGCATCGTAAAAAACAATACAACGCTAAACCTAGCGTTGAATCCAGGAAAGATCTGCTGGAATCGTAACCGGAATACGTCAATCACAAGTTAAATTGTTTCCACTCCAATAGGGGATTAGAAACCGGTCGCAACGCTCCTTTCAATTTCCTTAAGTAATAGGAACAAAAATATCCTTCCCCTCGTACGTATCTTTAGCGGCAAATAAGAGACGTAAGAACTTATAAATCCTTATAATGCTCGTTAGTAACAATTAGTCTAATAGCACCGTTTAATTTGACGAATCCCTTTCAGCCTCTAAATCTCTCCTGGACTCGATGCATTTTGTACACACGTGAAAAACAAACGGTTTTCCCTCGTTACATAATTTAATTACATCGTTAGGACTCCTAAAAAGGGAGCAATATCGTCGATTCTCATAGAAAAATTCTTTTTTTTTTATAGCTCGTCGAATTATTTATACGCGTTAAGGGAATTGAAAACCATTCGTTTTTGCCACCTTATTCTATTTTCTCTATCCAGAAAGTAACGCATTTACGTTGCGTTCTCCTTTCGGATACTTGTACCTTGCTTTCTTGCCGGGCATATTTTGTTCTCGTTTCACCTGCGATCGTATCCATCCGCAAACGTTTCCACACACGCGACCAATGCCAATGAGATGCGTCTGCACGAAGAAAAGCGTTGCCGCTCGCGAAGGAACTCAAACTTCCGAGCTTATTGTTTCGTTAAAAAATTAAAAATCGCCGCCGATTCGAGCTCGACGTTCAATTAACCCTTTTCTTCGTGTATTCTTCCACAACGAGAGAGATCGCTAAATGGAAAGCTCTTGCATAAGCGGGTAGCCTAACTCTAACGCAAGAAAGACAGTACCGATTTTATTACTAATAAGTGAGACGAAACAAGAACACGGGGAAAATAAAGAATTTGCTTAAGTACGAAACTCGATTTTCCAAAATAATCATGACTGCACGGAGAGATCGAAACGGAAGGACAAATCTATTTCCTTACGAAGCGTCGAACATTTGCGGATACACGATTAGAGAATAACGTATACACACGTAGTTATTTTTATACCTATTGTGCACATACATGTATTATTATTATTTTTTTGTTTTTTAAATCGTGATTTTCGCCTCTTCACAAAGTTAAGTAAGGGGACACGCGCCTTTATCAGATTAGGTGTACTAAATATCGCGCACTAATAGAAACATCGGTTGGATCGGTTTACTGGTCTATACGTCTTACGCTGACAACTAACATACACGCAAAAAGAGGAAGGTATTATTGCCGAGCAGTTAAAGGTACATCGATTCGACTGACAACGAGATCGACGATTTCTTGGCGAGTATCGTCCCCAAGATGAATCGAAGATCGTCGGGTTTACTTGAATTGTGCGACACTGCAATCCAGGGTTTGACATTCACGTATCTCTAGATTCGTGGCGAGGAAATGGCGGGCAGGAGGATGGGGCAGGGGGTTCGATCCCAGGTGACGTATTGCAGTGGCAAATAGTGCTTAACGTCGACGGTGTCTCTTACGTATTTAGCAAGTAATGGTAACACAAGATGGTTTTAAGATGGTAGCGGATGGTAACAGCGGTAGTAGCAACAATAACGCCATAATATCGTAACGCTAGCTGGTAAGTAGTAGTTGAGTAATAAAGTAGTAAGTAGCAAGTAATTGTATAAGTAGCGGCGCGATATACGTATAAATAGGACTTTCTACGTTAGTTTGATTAAAAATAAATGTCATAAAGTAATAGGTAACTTTATCTCGGACCCGTGACGAAGCCACCGCTGGCCGAATTAAATGGCGAGTCGTAATTACAATGCACCCGTGCTTGTTCCGTTAGTCGTTTACCTTTGTCGCGCAGCCGGTCGGCCGCGTCCGGGTCCTATTTCAATCTTCTTCTCCCTTAGCTGTCTAAAATCACATTAACGCAAGAATAGTGGTAATTATTTGGGGCCGGTCGGGGCCCCCATCCCGTGACTTGGAAGACACTCACACGTTTCCAATGATACTAAATTCCCATGCGATCGAGGATCAGGTAGGGAGGACAGAGCACTGATTAGCGTCGGATTGGCGAAACTGGCAAGCTAAGGGACACGAGGTGTTCCGAACGAATACGAACACAGGAAATTGAGTAGTCGGGAAACAGAGAATTCCTACTAATGATTCTCTTTAGCATCATCGCGACGTTCGAGTGTGATCACAGTCACGATTTAACGTACATCTAAACTGTCAACACGGAAGAGCGAAATTGATCCGGGGGGGGAAAGAATCGGGATAGGGAGTACAGTGTGATACCTGTTAATTATAGCAACGTAACAGCGATATTTTCTACTTGATTCCGCTCTTCCGTCGTTGCTCTGATATGTTGCGAAACGTCGATGCTTCATTTTCTTTTCTCCGATGAATAGGTAAGTACGTTCCTTCACCGAAAGAGGAGGAGTTTGTTTCACCCCGTATGGCGGATCGTCGGGGACAATCGGTGCAGCACGAGCGATGAAAAAAACGTAGTTTTTGTTCGTTGACGTAGCGACTTATATAAAGTAGGTAGAAAAGTGATAAAAATTCGTGTGTATGTGTAAATACGTATAATACGCGTGTCGGTGTGTACGATATTTCTTCTTTTTTTTTATTCATCTCCTTTGTGCACGTTTGCGAAAAATAGCGTAGCACTTAGAATTATCAGCTAGCGATACCCTACGATCGACCTGCAACTTTTCGTCTGTCATCTATCGCGTAGCGAAAATACTCGTTCGTCTCATCGCGAAGATAAATAGAGAGAGAGAAAGAGATCTATCGTTCGTTTCACTACGTGCGTCTCACCGTTGTTGTCCGCGACGATCCGCCAGGTAGCACGGGCCCACTTCCGCTCGCTCGGGCGTATGTACTTTCGATAGCAAGAATAGTTGTTACATCGTACAGTGTTAAAATAGTATTAGCAGTACTAAGTAGTAACAATAGTAACGGTTGTCAGGCCGGGCGATCGCGCTCGCCCGCTGACACATCACAAAGACACTCGTCTCTCATCCATACACGCAGAGAGGGAACTTCGTCTTAAATTTAGCGTCGAACCGCGTCTTCCGGCTCGTCTACTCGCGCGTGCATTCACTCCCAACATCCGCTGGCACGATACCCGATCGCATGCACTCACCTATTTCGCTAACGCATCCAGACAAACGACGAGTCAGCCGGCCAGGATAAACAGATTCGAAAGGACACTTTGCTCGCTCGCGTCCCCTTTCTGACTCCTCCTCGAGCTGACTCTCGTGACGAAGGACAATTCACGCGTTCCGCCGAAACGGTTGTATGAAAATCATGTGAGGCGACACGCAAGAAGATAATAAAACCTACTCGTTACGTGTACAAAAAATAAGGAAACGTAATCGGACAGGTAGACGCAACCGCACAAGATTTCGAGTGTGAATAAAATTGTTCTACGCGAGAAAATATATTATTATTATTAATTATACGTATAGCCTTAGGCTTGGCTTCGAGAAGGCGAATTAGAACGGTAGACTACCGACGAACATCGTCTCGATCATGGGCGGCGCCGGGACCAGGTCTTCCAGTTTTAGATAAAATATGCGCTGAAGCCCCTGCACCGACAGGCTCCTCAGCTCCGGCAATTTACCTAACAACCGCGACAGGTAGTGCGCTTTCCTTTGCGCCTCGGCGTTATAGGTGACATGGTCGCGTAGCGACGAAATTATTTTCGACTGCAGTTGCTCCATGCGGTGGGGCTCCTTCAGGCCGTACCTTGCTGCAATAACGGGCAAAGAAACAAACGCGTTTTTTTCTTATCAATCACACCGTCGGCCGAGTTGCCGAGACGGACATATGTATAAGGGCGGAACGGACTCGTTATACACACCACGGTGGAAAATTACCGGATTTCTAGATTTCGTTAGCTAATACGACCGATTGTTCGTGTTGCGTGCAATCGAATTTACTATTACGACGCCGCGACCGAACGAAAAGCAGCACGCACATGCAACGTCGCAGCGCGTTGATGCGACGACATATCGCGTGCAGCGGACATGAACAACCGCGGTTTTCTTTTCGTCGACGTATCAATAACTAATCGGCCGCTCGATAAATAATTTATCTGGCAGATGGTCGTGCTTAATGGAGAGTCATCAAACGGGCGAAACGAGAAATGAAGATAGATTGGAACGGACGAAGATAGAAGTGAAAGAGAGAGAGAGAGAGGTGGAAGAGAGAAACGAAATAGAGATGATACGGAAACTTACCGGTAACGAGGGTGAGAGCACACAGACAAGCGAAAGCACTAGTATCTACGTCGAGAATATGAAGAGCTTTGCTGAACTCCAGGATACTATGTAGCCAATCGCCAAAGCTACGTTGACACTGTTCCATTGCCAGTACAACACCGTTGCAAAACGTTAGCTTGGTGTCCTCCGGCTTCGTACGGTACGCCAACCGAAGAACAAACAGTTCCAGGCTCGCCGACTGGAAAAGTAACTCCTGCGAGGAGGAGATACCACGAAAAGACACGTTAAGCAACCGACTTGTGACACGTAGAACGCGGGAAATTGTGTTAGAGATCGTTGCGAAGCCAAATTTTAGGCGGGACAACGTTATTTCGATAGCCTGGTGCGGCTCGACGCTAGCAACTAGACAACCAGCCAATCAAACCGACGATTAGACATGTCGTGAACTCGTCAGGTCTGACCTTTTAGAAAATGTACAAGCTATCGATCTCTTTAATAACAGCTTCCCTTATAGATATTATCCTGACGTCGATACTCGTACATAGTTGCGTAGCGACATGAATAGAGAAGTTAATGAGCGAACGTTATTAACGAGCGAGGAGAAGTGTCTACGAACCTGATCCTCCCGCACCAGATCCGTGAAGCCGGGGATTTTGTCGGCGAAAGTGCGGATCACGTCGATGGACGTGGTCAGCAGGTTGTAGAACTGTTGGGTCTTCTCGGCCTCCGTGATCGGCGGATCGGCCGGGTTCGGTTGCCGGTACTGAGAATAGTCCAATGTCGCTTGATCGGGCGTCGTGTCCAGGTGTGCGCGTACCAAGGCTGTGATCAGGGAGACCGGCGAACTCGGCGGAGATTCTTGCGGTGACTTTGGCTTGGATGGTAGTCGACCCCTGCGACCCTTCAAGGAATCCGTCCTAACGACCTGTGAAACAAACAACACATTCGTGGTTCCTAACACCTTCCCACAGAAAGAGAAGCATATGTATATTGTTCTGTTAAATAATTTAACCTGCCCCCAGATTATGAAATTGACACGAGAGTCGCGGTGCGATTGAATCTGATCGAGCTCGTTATACTCACTTCTTTCACCATGCCGACCATCAGGCACTTCTGGAAGCGACAAAATTGACAACGGTTCCGTCGACGTTTGTCCACCGGACAAGCTTTCTCTGCCAGGCACACGTATTTCGATCCCTTCTGCACGGTCCGCTTGAAGAATCCCTTACAACCCTCGCAGGTACGCACGCCGTAATGCTGACACGCCGCCGTGTCGCCACAGACGGCGCAAAGTTGGCTGGGGCTCGGTGGTGCTCGATCGTTGCTGGTTCCGCTACCGGGCGACGGAGTGCTCACGGTGCTTCCATTTCCGCCACGCCCCTTCGGCGACTCTGAGCTTCCGCTATTCACAAAAAAAAAAAACACATTCAACTTATAATTAAAAAATCACAACTCATTTATACAATTCTCATAAATTTCTTTATAGCAAAACCGTACAGCCTCTTTAAATGAAAAAAAATAACGCGAAGCTATAACCGTAAAATAATTATTTAATCGATAATCAATCGCTGAAGAAGTTGTAAACATTTATATAAAAATGCACATGTAGACTTTGACCTCTCAGTCGTCTTATAAAAGAAGCAAGCAGGAAACGGGTAATAATTAACGCGAAATAATCGATAATCTCCCGTAGTATAAAAACCAAGGTTCATTATACATATATTACCTCACAGACTCTGACCTCTGCGTGGGCAGGGACGCCCGCCGTGACCGAGGCGTCCCCACGACCACGTTGTCGACGTTGGGATAAATCTCCGTCGCCGCGAGAGGGGTGGCACCGCCGGTGATGGTCGACGGCGGCCCATACACCATGGGCACGGTGACCGCGGCGCTGTACGGCGAATTTTGTCGGTGATTCGTCGGCGGTGGAACGGTCGTGGTCGGCGTGGGCGCCGACTCGGTCGCGAAGTAGCCCTGGTGATGGTGATGGTGATGATGTTGCTGCTGAGGCGGTGGCGGCGCCGGTTGCTGCTGCTGAGGATGGTGATGGGGATGATGCTGCTGCGGCTGTTGCTGGTGCTCGTGGTAGGGCAACGAGGGCGAGAACTCGGTGGTGTAGTGGGCAGGTACGCAGGGGTAAACCGGGTTGTCGTAGCATTCGCTCTCGTCCATTTTTATGCCGAGGACCTGGAGCTCCTGTCTGGTGTACCGTTGTGCCGTGTAAGTCTCTTGGAAGCTCGGCAAGGGTGTTGAGCTGCGGAGATCAAACGGTATTAAATGTCAACGGACCGTGCCGCGCTCGTTCGAACGAAATGCCAGCGACGATTTTTTCCCGCGCGCTACTGCGAGGATGATCGTTAAACCGCACAATGAAAACATGCAATCCTGAATGCCTGAAGTGCGCGCGCGGATTCATAGGCGTCCACCGGCTATGATTTATTCTTTAGCTATCCAGCGGATCTGCGATTCTATCTGTGAAAGGTGAAATGCAGAAAACAATGAGCCGTACCTGAGCGAATCTGGTTGGACGTCCTCGGGGAGAGGAGCTGCCGTCGGGGGCGGCTGCGGTGCCTGCTGATGGTGCACCGTCTGCTGTGCCTGCGCGGCCGACTCCTCGGCCGTCGGTACCCCTTGCGGATTGCCCAGCTGCAGTTCCGGAAACGGGTCTAGCTCCTCCGGCAGACTTCCCGCGTCCGCGGAGTCCGTGTAAGACGCGCTCAACAAATCCGCCAGAGTACTACATCCGAAAGGGCTCTGAAAAATTCCCATCGAACTCCGTTCCGATCATGTTTCCAACAACAGATCACGGTAGATCGTTTAAACTCGCGGCTCGTAAGAAATAAGTCGAATCTACTACAACACTATACAAAAACTCTAAACGATTACACATTGAACGATGACCGGTTCACCAATCGTCGATCAGTTAGATTCGTGGACGTTCGGTCGTGGGATCGCCGTTTTGTACAAGAAAATGGTTAGTCACTTTTTGTTGTTCCTACAAAGTCGGAGAACATCGGCGAAGCGGCGCGAATGGCAAATCGAACTACCCGACTGCAAGGCGGAAACATTGTCCGACCACAATTGCAAGCCGTGTCGGGACATCGATGTACAGTTGAGGTGCGCAGTGAGGATGTCGGAGAGGATTGGCGAAGCGTACTCTTGTATCGCGTGTTGTCTATAACTCGTTGCACAGACCTCGCGGAGATTTCTACCACGTTAACTCGAATCGATTAACTTCCTTCTATCAACTCTAAAGTCATCGCACTCTCTACTGTGCACACATCCTTCGGCGCGATACTCGACGTCAATCTCTCGAATCTTTATCTCCGACGAATATCAATTGACATTCCGCATGAAGACGTTAACTCCAACGCGTTGACATCGGTTAGACGAAAGTCCATTACATTGTTAGCGAGAGAAAGCTCGTAATTAAAGCAACAAATTGATTGCGAGGATGAGACATAATTCAACGAGGGACGAAGGACAGTGTAGGCGGAGCGGAGGCGCGGAAGAACATCTGTCGAGGTGGCAACGGGAGGACATCAGCGCGAGGTAAGGAGGATGGGGTTGGATATTCAATTTGCCAGGTTGGTTCCGCTTCTGAGCTGACATTTCGTTCATCGGTCCCTCGAGGACCGACGATCGAAGCCTCGGCCCGCCGTAATTCCGGCTACGGCCTTCTAAACGGCCTCCTGATAACGTTCAACCTCCCCTCAGCCCATCCTGGCTTCTTGCAAGCAATTACGACGGCTTGGATGCGCGACCGCGTTCCGCGTCTTTATGTAAAACATGTGATATCGTCGTATAAGTAACCAGGACATTAGTCGCACAGCGCAATTAGTCAATTAGCGGTGGCGAACGTCGGAGTATTAATTTCTAAAAAGTTTTGCCCGCGGCGTTCGTACGGGGAGGGATAGAAACAGGTAGGACGACACTCGAGATCCGGGTACGTGGGCAGGAATGCAGATGGTGTGCGATAAGCGAGTGAGATGACGATCGAGAACGCCGAGACGTAGGAGGGCAGATCACGGTGCAGGTCGAGCAGCGCTCGGGGAGTTCGAAGACCAACGGGACAGATAAGATAGAGAAATAGTGAAAGTCTTGCGAGCCTGATCGCCCCACTAAATACGCTTTTCGATAATTACAAGCCACACGACGTACGAGCGAATTCCGTACGCGCCGAGGAATGCGGATTATAATTACTGTTAACCGTTTCTTATGCTTGACAAGAGATATAAATTGAATAGAACACGAATTGGATTAGCTCGAAATTTAATAACTTTTATAACGCACAGTGTGACATGTAAAGCGTNAATACGCTTTTCGATAATTACAAGCCACACGACGTACGAGCGAATTCCGTTCGCGCCGAGGAATGCGGATTATAATTACTGTTAACCGTTTCTTGTGCTTGACAAGAGATATAAATTGAATAGAACACGAATTGAATTAGCTCGAAATTTAATGACTTTTATAACGCACAGTGTGACACGATGTAAAGCGGTAAAGCTTGTAAGGTAATTTTGAAGCATAACGAGAAAAGCTTCATCATCGATTTATTACATGGTGTCAGGAGTAATGTCATCTAAAGGGTCCGTCGCTGACCCGATTAAGCTTTACAAGAAAAAATAAAGAGGAGAGATTTATGGGAATCCGGAAGCCATTTTACCAACCTGCGTCTGTAACAGAAGCATACTTGAAGCTACCGTGAACGCGGTGGTTGTCGTAGTTGTCGATGAGTGATTCGTGCAGGCGAGAACCGGAACGGTAGCTGCCGTCTGTCGTTGCTGCCGCTGGCGGTGTGGCTGTTGCTGTTGGTCTACGTCGTTACGTGTAATAGCAACCGCGCGTTGGCTACCGTTGCTGTTATCGCTGTCGCCGTTCGGCGAATGCAGCTGCCCTGCAACAGAACAGAGAGAACCCTGAGGATGCAGTTCCAATATTGTTCTTCAGAATCGAACTATTCAAATCCCTCTGACTCGAAACCCTTACGTCCTCATATTGGAATCGACACTGCGTACCGACGCGTTGGTTTCTCTTTTATTCTAACGCTACGACAATGTTCGTCGCTATTGAGAATACTGTTCCAGTATGACGAGACGTTCGGCTTCAAACTATTGTTCGCGATGGAACAAAGAGGGATGAGGAACGTAACTTTCCGACATAGATTCTGCGCAATGACGCGCTGAATGTACGCGCTGGACTATTTCTGTTCCTGACCAAGATAATACCCATGATCGCTCCTTTTTTTCGCGTACAAGAGAATCAACTGTTACGTACAGCATCTGCGATATTGAGAATGACCGCTGTCCATGGTGATCATTTCTATGATTGAATTAGTTATAATCGAATCTGAACGAATTTTTATCGAACTCAATAAGTACGCTAGTGAATTGTCAATAATATGAGTTAATTTCGACCGCCAGAACAAGGATGACCCAGTAACCAAAATTCGTTTATCACTTTATACTAATTTCGGAATTTCTAATTCGACATTACTCGATTTAACGTGCTGTTATCACTTTCTAGTTTGGGCCGAGTTTACTAGCCGTCGAATTCTCGCCGTCGACTGAGGTCCTCGACGTCGGCGTTTCTTCCTATATAGGGTGACATCGGCACCCCGGGGAGACATGAAATCATTGGCATTTAAAATACTACCCAGCCCTTTCTACACGGACAACCACCGTACCCTCTGCTAGATTATTATTACACGATATTATCCCCAACGCCCGGGGGATGGTTATGTACCCGTTAGTGAAGAGATCGCGCTTTCTTGTTAGACTTTATTGACGAAACAAAGTCTGGACGCTATAAAATGAAACAAAGTCTGGACGCTATAAAATGAAACAAAACTTTCGAAAAATATCCAATCAGTATTTTTTAAAATTTTGTACAGATACCTCAAACGATTTTGGAGTCGTGCCGCCATGTGCAATTGAAATTGGCTCAAAATCGTTCGAGGTACCTGTAAATGATGAAGAAAAGAAAAATGATCATATAATATGAACAGATGTGTCCCGTCCTCTTAGTTTTCTTTCACCCCTTCGGCTCGCGATACGAAGCGAAGATAGTCACGGTCGTCTGAGCCACCGGTTCAATTCAATTTCGCAACGCTCGCGAGAGGACCACCCCGTGGTTTTCACGCCGTAAAACGTAAACATACCGTCCCCTGAGCCCGCGAGTGTCTCCAATCTAAACAGGCATTAATCGGAGAAGAGCGCGGAGGGTGTGACGCGATTCGACACGATAGTGACACCGTTATAGCGAATTAAAACTGAATACGCGAGAGTCTGAAGATAACTATCTATGTAAATGTAGCTGCCATCAGATCTACAAAGTCATAAATTGAAACGCAGCTACATAAATCGATTCAGTCAGAAGTCTGTCATTACCCAACGAAAAGTCATAAACGTCCTTTCTCTCTCTCTCTCTCTCTCTCTCTCTCTCCTCCCCGTTTGTATCTGCTAAAATCTTTAACCTTTCTCCTTTTGCCGTGTCGTATTTCAACCGGTGCAAGGTGGTTACCGCGGCAATTAAGACAGCTCGGTCCCAAACAATGAATCCTATCAGACACCGGTAATCAGCGAGTCCAGGACGAAGAGGCACGAGTGGAACCGATACCACCTACGGGAGCGCATACTAGAGGAAACGGCGACTGCACCTGAGCGGCGGTGCACGTGTACGGAAGGACTCGATTAACTTCTACAAACGCTAACACCGGCGACAGCAGCTCGGGTAGGGTATGGAGGCAGAGGCGGCCGGAGGTAGGGTAGCGAGGAACAGACACGAGGAGAGTAGGGTTAACCGAAGAGCGTGTGCCAAGTGGATTACACCGGTGTACACGGGCCCTCCCACGAACCACGCCTCTCCACGTGCCACCACGTGCAGCCACGGCGCGCACCGCGCCACTTGCTCCTCGCCGTACCTCGTCGATTTGCTCTCATGAATTAACCACTCGTTCCTTCCCTTCTCCAATCCGCCACTTCCTTCACTTCCTCGTTCTCCACGCGTGCCTCGCCGCTAAACCCGCGCCGGCCCCGAGGCACCGAACTTTCGAAGAACATCGACGGCCGTTCAAGTGCCGAATGATAGTATAAGTAGCGCGCAACGTTTGCGCGTCGCGGCTAATTTATTGCGCAATTAAACCGTGGAATCTCGCAAATTAAAAAATTGCGAAAGGGATAGGTGGCTCGCGAGAGGTTCAGCGGCGCGTTACGCGCGTTCCGCGTTGTCAGGCGCGAATATGAAATTTTGTTTAGCTCTTTTTGCCCGCGCGGAATGACTCGCGTGCCTAGGCCGAGGAAAAAACTTGTCCGTAGAAAATAACGTCATCATCGAGTGCATTCACCACGATTAACCGTCGGATTCTTATAAATCGCGGACTAATTGCACCGATCCGCTTGCCACGTGCTTTCATTTTATGCATACCCGGGGATAATTGATATCCTTCATGAATAATTTATCGCGCCGGCAGCGTTTCTTCTCTGAAGCGACGCGTAAGAGAAAAACGGCGGCCATTAGACGAAAGAGAGACGCGCTAATAGGGAGAGGAGGAGGACGAGAAAGAGAGCCGCTATTAATAGACACGCGTATAGCAAGTACCGGGACTTTCGTTCGTTGTCTGTTACCTTCGAGAATCGTTATATTGCCGATCAATCGACGCGTCTTTTATCCAGACACGTTGAACAGACGTCGGGGACCGCGGCAGCGGCGGCGGCGGTGGGTGCGCGTGCGTGTGCGAGAGAAAGTAGGACCTGATCGTGTCTCTCGCGGCCGTATATGCGACACATAATCGTGCACCGAGATATCTTCGATTTAAAGCTCGCATCGGTTCGCTTCGCCCACGCGAACCGCGCGTCTCACCGGTTGGACAATCGTAATTAACCCTTTTCACTGCTAAGTAAGGACAGTCCTGTTCTGGCTCGTTCCTGTCCCGTCGTTCACTTGTTTCGCTGCCGTATCGGTCCGGTTTCAAGCCGCCTCCAAAAAGCATTCTTTCCGTTTCTTTAAAACAACATTTTTATCGAAAGCTTTTTTGTTTAATTAAAAGAAATGTAAGTAAAAGAACGATATTTGATTTCCCTGGGAATTCGCGAATTTTAGTAATGCGGGATATAAGATAATGTGTCACGCAGCGGTGAGATCGGCGGAAGGACCAATGAATCGAGCATAAATTAATTTGAAAGCAGGGAACGAGGGAGTGTAAAACTGGTCCGACGCGTGCAGTCGGTGCAGCTTTCTCTTTCGTTAAATTTAGTGAAAGATTGATGACATCGTAATCGGCATTAGGCGCAGCGAGTCTTCCTAGTCATCTCTTCGTCGCGTTCATCCTTTCTTCGGGGCGCTGATACGTTATTTATCCCCGTTTACCGCCGCTCTCGAGTAAAGCTGATTAGCGGTCTATTCAGTGGGATCGAATTATCGTCTGGCTCGTAATTCGTCGAACAGCGTCGATGAAAAACGGATCAAAAGGAGAGAAGCTAAACACCGGAGGCGTTAACCGTTTCATTAAACATTCACGGCGTGAAATGTATTCTACAAGAATTTACCTTTTCCATTTAAACATTTCACTGTGCAATCACGACCAAACCGTATTTTCTATTCTACGCCCGACGGTATTATCAGTGCCTGAGCCCGTGGCGCGGTCGGGAATCATCCTATCTGCAATTCGCCGAGTTCGATTTCAACGCCTCGCGAACGCAATTCGATCGATGAGGCATCGCGGCGGGAATAGCGAAATCACGCGCCGCGGAGGAGAGAAGAAACACGATTTGTATCGCGGATCCGTGAAAGCAGGACCAGGAAAGCGAGCCTGGAAACAAATTGTCCAGATACCCTGGAAAGATTAGATACGTTCCCGGTGGATTAACCTCTCCCGATAAAATTCTGGCCAGCTCATAGCAACGGCCAATGGGAATACAAAGGCGCCGTTCCAGACGCTCGCGACTTATAGCTCGCGAGCTACTCGCGAGCGACTCGCGGGTTAGAGTGCGGTGTCGAACGAGGTGAAAGAGAAGCTTCGACACGGATTAGCGCGCGGGGGAGAAACAGACGGAGAGAGAGAGAGAGAGAGA